>JAOEHX010052346.1:0-26284 GCA_025448015.1 Bolborhynchus lineola
AAGGTCCCTCTGGATGACAGTCCTTCCCTCCAGTGTACCAACCAAACCATATAGCTTTGTGTCATCGGCAAACTTGCTGAGGGCGCACTCAATTCCTGTGTCCATGTCAGCGACAAAGATGTCGAACAAGACTGGTCCCAACACCAATCCCTGAGGGACACCACTTGTTACTGGTCTCCAGCTGGACACTGAGCCATTGAGCACAAGTCTTTGCGTGCAGCCATCCAGCCAGTTCTTTATCCAACTAGTGGTCCAGTCTATATAACTTTCTTTTATATCTTCATAGGTTCCACTTCTTGTTATGAAAAAAAAAAAAAATAATATCTAGAACAGTACGGAAATAGTATAAGACTCACTAATAAGGAGAGCAGACTCATATGTCTCATATACACCTAGCAAGAGCTAGAAATGGACTTTTAGGTTTTTCCCTATAAAGCAGTCAATTTAAGTAGAAAACAGAAAGCTACCTGAAAATCCACTCAGCATTCTATCCCCACCATCTCTGTTCTCATACTATGTCTCCCTGGAGCCTGACCCAACCTTTCCCATCCCTTTCCCCAACATTAACTCTCAACATCACATCCCCAATCTTGCTCAGTTATTTACCTCCTAAATATCTCCCCTCTATCCTATAGATGTTCCTCAGATACAAAACCACCTCTGTACAAACACTTTTAAACAATGCCTAGACAACTTTGCATAACGATAAGGCACCAAGAGCCTTAACATAAGTAGATAGTAACTACAAAATACAAATTCTGATACTTAGCAGTCTTGCTGTTCATAAGAAGAAACATATGGCTACATGAGCTACTGCTTAACTAAAACTAAGACTGCTCACACGAAAAAGAGTACTAGTATCTAAAGGTTCCAGGAAAATAAGTCACCTGTGAGGGAAAAAGAAAATAAAAATAAAAAATTGATTATATGGCACCACTCTCAGCAGATCAGTCAACAGATAAATAGGTTTCAGCCTTGCAGTGGAAGGTTCTGAAATGCATTTCAAGAGCGGCTAGGTTCCCAACTAACAATACAAATCTCAGTGTGGAAAAGAAATTTCCTCAATGTTGAGCATGAAAAGAAATTACTGGTTTTGAGTGTTACTGTTTTGTAAAAAATCATCATATGAAACAGAACTGTCTCTGTATTATCCTTATTACTTTAGTTTCTTAGATTTGTCTTCTAATACTTCTAATGCAAATCTGTCTGCTAGCGCAGAACTCTGCTGATTCTCCAGGTTAGGCTCTATTTTCATTTTATGCCTCTCCGTCGTGACTGAAGACTCCAAATGCAACTTCAATATTTAGAAATACATAAGTCTTTTTGTATGAAACATTTTATTATAGAGATATCAAACTCTAGCTCTGTGAGAAAAAGTGCTGATATTTAGACTTTTCACCCTAATTTGAGACAAAACCAAATGCTGAAATATTCAGAGTTTTTCATAGATCAGAAATTCAATTTTTCAGGTAAGTCTGCAGAGACCCATTAGAACACACAAGCCATCTTCCTTCACATGCAAGAGTATTCCATATACCATACTACCCAGTTTTTCTTCTAGTTTGGTTAGATTTCTGCAACTTGGTTTTCTGAGTTTTCTGGTGCTGCAAATGAGGTTATTTCATTTATTTCAAGTGAAACATACTGAGACATTCACATAATATAAACCCATATATTCTATCCAATACAGAAAAGAACACTAATGTGGAAGACTTCTTGTGAAATGTTTCTGGTGTACAGGGAAATTTCTCCACTTTATGACATGAAGCATATACTCCAGAAATATTCCTCACTAAAATGGAACTGAGCTGGTTTTTTCCTTTATGCCACTGAACTCAGGAAATGCTGGATTAAATGTAACTGAGAGGCCAAAGTATGTAATATGAAATCACACTTTGAGCAACCTGGCCTAGTGGAAGGTGTCTGTGCCTGTGGCAGGGAATTAGAACTGTATGAGCTTTAAAGTTCTTCCCAACTCCAACCAGTCTGTGATTCTATGTTCCAACCACCTCAGGTTTCTGTCACTTACCTCTGTAAGTAACATGCACCAAAGTGTTGCATGCAATAGCATGTAAGTGAAAAGTTTGCATGTTCTATCTTCTCTTCAATATGTATTTGTTTATAATATACTTTAAAACATATGGGGACAAGGCAGGTAGTATGTAATTTGTTAACAATACAATAAATTTCTAGCCCCCTGTAGTCGATTTCATGTTTATCACTCCAGAAATATTTAACAGAAATGTTGAAAGAGATTTTTTCAAGAGGAACACATTCATTATTTGAATGATACCTATAAATATAAATTTGCAGCCATGGAGAGGTTATTACAAGCTCCATAGACCAGAAGGGCACAGAACACTGTTGTGATAGGGTGACATGGGCACACCTAGCCCAGTAGGCCAGTTCAGGTGACTCGCTCCCCCTTGGGCACTGGTGCAGCCCAGCTCCAGGCCCAGCAATACTCTAGGGGCTCACTGGGTTTCTTTGCTCCCTCTGTACCTGTGGGGTGTCCAAGTTTATATCCAGGGGCTTGTGGAGTCCCAGAGGGGCAGGCAGCAGCTCCCAGAGGCCCTGCTGCTGCCTCATCCCCTCAGGAGCACAGAGGGCACCTGTGTAAGGTTCTAGAAGCCCCGCTGCCTGTTGCCTACTATGAAGGAGTGCTGTGCATAGCAGGGTTGTCATGGGGATGAGGAAGGACACAAAGGACCTGTCTCCTACCCAAGCAGAAGCCCTGGACATAATGGACATGAAGGAAGCAGCTAGGAATGGTCATTCCAACAGGTAGGCTGCATCCTGTGAGCTACACACAATACCCCTAGCTCATAGTGTAAAACTGTCCTTCAGCTGGCAGAGGCAGGAATGGGAGAAGGGGTAACCTTTCCTGGCTGTAAAGGGGAGCAGTTATGGTGCGTGTCTGCCATGATGTCTGTGTGGTAAATCCTGTATGTGTCAGCGCCCAGAAGGCCTTGGTGGGTGTTAGCCATATCTACATCAACCAGAGGAGTCGCACAGGTACAGGGGGAAGTCAGGTACCCTGAGGAACTGTTAATGAACTACAAAGCCGTTCGTTGGTAGGTCAGGAGGGTGAGCCCAGCCGTGTGGGCATAGCGGGATTGTGCCATGGCAGGCTGCTGAGCTGGGGGCAGTACTGGGCGGCAGCCCAATGCCACAAGATGCTCCGTCATGGCTGCCTTCCAGGGACAGGGCATACCACAGGAATCAGGAAATGTCCCCAAAATGTAGGGCAGGGGATGTATGCTCCTGAAGAGTTGTGGGCTTTTTAAAGAGCATTTACAGGTATTATTCTAAAGTTTGTTCTAAGGCTCTTAGCAGTTTCGTTTTACTTTTTAAACTTAGTCCTGCCTGGTTCTTAACGCTTTAATTCGGTTCAACTTTCCCGCTTTTCACTGAGGGCTTAGACCAGTTAAGGTCTCCTTTAAATGAGACTCAAACTGCATCAGATTGAAATCTGACTGAGCCAATAGAGGTACAAATCTCCTCCCTCCCCGGCTCGGATTGGCCCCAGTTCCGGCGGGAGGCAGGGCCTCTGCTCAAACGGCTGGCGCGAGGGCCGAGCTGCTTGCTCGCCATGGAGGCCGTCTTGGAGCAGGTGGAGCAGCTGCCTGCACTCCTGGCTGGTGCCCGCACCGCGCTAGTGCGGGACTGGGACTCTCTGACCCTGGACCGAGCTCTAGAGTGGGCCCTGTATTTCCAGCATGTCCACGACCGCTTCCGCACGCGGCCTCGGCTCCGGGAGGTTCTCGGGAGGCGGCTGCGGAGGGCTCAGTCGAACCCTCCGCTCGGCTTCCCGCACCTAGGCCGCTGCCCGCAGCTGCTGGGCCTGGCGCTGCTGGAGAACCGCGCTCTGCCGCCCACCGCCTGCCGCTGTCTGCTCCATAACTTGCTGCAGCCTCCCGGCAGGAAGGCCGGCCCCGAGCCCCACAGTCTGGCGCTCCTCGCCCGCCGGAAAGCCGCCTCCCGGTTGCTGGCGCTGCCTAGGGGCCCGCCGCGGCCCCCGGCGGATATGGAGCCACAGCTGCAAGCGGAGGCGCAGCTGCTGCTAGACCGGCTGCGGGAGGAGGGGCAGGAGGCCGAGCCTGCTGGGGAGTCCGCGGGGCCGCCGCATTGGCTGTCCGCAGTGCTGGAGCAGCTCCCCATGTCACGGGCCTTCGAGGTGGTGGCGGCAGCGCTGCTGGAGCAGGGGAACCGCGCGGAACGGGCTGGAGACGGTGATGTGGCTGGGAACAGCCTAGAAGGAAACTGGGCGAGTGCCATAGGAGACAAGTGCGTTGCCGGACCTTTGCTTTCCTGGCTGCTGGGGAATAAGGAGAGGTTCTCTGCCTTCTGCCTTTTCCTCCCAGGATCCCTTCTTGCTTCCCTAGCTGGTCACTATTCCCAGTTAAGCAGACCTTATTTGGACCTCTTAACCGGCTGCGGAAGCCATTTGCTCTATGACCCCTTGCAGGGGCAGTGGGTTGTAAGTTGTCCTGACAAAGCTGTCTTGTCCTGGGAGCAGTTGAGGGAGCGGTTCACCTGCCTTTGTCAGGGATCTGCTGTACTCAAGGGACAGACACAGGCTGCTCTGAAACTCCTGAAAGCACAAGATGGGGACTTTCAAGTCTGTGGCCTAAGTGTGTGGACTGACTTACTTATGGAAGTAGAGGAATGTCTGAGGAAAGATGCAGAATACTAATGCCTGAATGCAAAAGCAACATTAACACTTCTAAGATTCAGGAAATCTGTTTAACTCTGTTTAACATGAAACACAAGAAAACTGTACCTCCCTATAAGTTGAAAGCCAAGCATTGCTGTGACTGCTGATCTCACATTCCTGACTGCATGTGTGCTCTCTCAGGGAAGCTTGGTACTTTATTGCAGTTGTGCTGTTAATTCTGGTCACCACAGGAAATGTCTTTTCAGTACTTGCTGCTCACCTAATAAAATGCAAATGCTTTCTTTTTCATATATTGAAGAGTTTTCTGTGTCGAAAATAGTTCAGGTATGGTCATGATAGTTGTCCCTAGCTGATGGAGGCTGGCTAAAATCTCAAAGGGAAGGTGGAGTTTGAAATGTGACAACCCCTAATTAAGGGTTAATTTAGTTGTGGTTGTCTTCATTGGGCTGTCTGCTCTGGTGGCTGCTTTCATACTTCTATAGCTCTTGCATTTTACTTAGCCCCTTGGTGTAAGTGCAGGTGAGAAGGAGGCAACTGGAAAGCTTACTGAAAAGTTACAAAGTTAGAAGGCTTTAGTAGTTGCTATATTATATGATAATATGCAAGTATTTCCTAAGAAAGCTGCTGTAAAATGTAGGGTGTTCTGTGTGGTTTTCTTCCCTTTTCTGTAGCCTGTTGCATTACTTTTGTTTAAGGTTTTTTTTGTGTTACAGAAAAGTAAGTGGATAGAGAACTTTTCTGGATTATTTACTTCATTCTTTTATGTTTAATCAGTTTCTGTGAACAAAACTTGATCAGGGTATTTTCTAAGTTATCATCTTAATTTAAAAGGAGTATTGTAGTGTAGAGGTAATGTGTTCGTGTATCTTTAGCTCTGTATGAACAAAATTGAGCAGTGTGATAAGAGAATTGATGAGGAAGATGGGAGAAATGTATGTGAATATTGCAAAAAGAGGTCTTAATTAATCTTTTGTGTGGAGTACCTGTCAGATTTCCTGTAGCTCATATTTCTTTAGTTTCAAGATCAGTTGAGACATCTTTCTTCTGTTCCTGAAGCCCTTTTAAGAGGGGCTAAAGGGTACTTTGTTTCTGCTTAGAAACTTAAAAAAGCAAATGACCCTGAAAAGTATAAACTGGATTGAAGCTCATTAGAGTAATAGTCTGTATTGCAACATAACATAGTATATACAGCTATGGCAGGTGTTTCTGCAAAACTAGAGTGGGAAGGATTTTGTGATTTTTTTCAAATGGAAACCATTAGTATAAGGGGATGAACATTGTTTATCTGCGAGAAGAAAAGGCCCATTCTAACATATATGGAAATAATTCAAGTCCTAAATAAGTTCTTATTCTTTTCCCTCTTCTAAAACAGAAGAGATACTCAAGGGTAATACTGAAAAATAGACAGAAGAACATGCTGCTAATCTCCTATCAAAAATACGGCTGTTTGCTTTGGATTCCTTGCTACATCATGGCAGTGAGGTGATGAAGTTACGCAGCTCTGCAGATGAACTCATTCTAAAAGCTACAGCTGTGGCAGGTGTCTTGCTCTTTCTTAAACAGGGTTGTCCCTCCTGAGGCTTGTGGTGGTCAGCCTTAAAAGACAGCACCATGGCAGTAGACCTCAGGATTGAGTCAGTATTTTTGTGGTATCAAAAGGAATATGAATGCTGTCTATAGGTGTTGAAAACTGCTCAGAAGTATAAAGCAAGAAGTTTGAGTTTGGGTTGTCTAGCCACAGTTCCCTGTGTTGCGTAGTTTTGGCATTTGGTATGGAAACTCTGCATTTGAGCTTGCTGTTAATGCTTTTAACAGGCATAAGGTTTTCTGTCTCAGAATACTTTTTGCTATCAGAGGTTTCTGGTCAATGATATACCCAAAGGCACTAGTCAAAATCATTCCCTTCTCCCTGGCTATGTTTTAAGATGGAATATCACATATTGCAGTAACATTATAAATGTTACAGTAACAGAACAAACCTTATGATTGCTCCTTTTTCTTTGCAGAGATCTAATGGGGAAAACTGGGTAGAAGCTGCTGGCATTCCTTTTCCTAGGGAAGGATAATTTATCTCAACTCTGTAGAAACTTACTTTTCCCAGGTACTTGAGTGTCTGTGACAAATTACAATGAGAGCTAAACCTTGCTTTTGCTTGTCAGGCTAGATAGGTTTCCTAACGTACTCAGCATGTTGACTGTGATTTAGGTCTTTTAGCAGCTTGTAATTGTTTCTGGGATAAATCTGATGCTTGCAGGGAGATTGTACTGCCACCGTTTCACGTCTTGCTTTTAATAAATTTAAACTTTCTTTTACAAAATTCAGTTCATGAACACATATGTCTTCTTTCCAATGTTATTAAACTCCTTTTACTAGCTAATATAACTACAGAATCTTCTACTGGAGTAGTTAGGAAGTAATAGGTTCTTCAGTGTGACTTTATTAAGAAATTAAAGAAATAATCAAGGAAGGACAGGCAAGAGATGGGCCAGTATAGACCAAACACGCTTAATTTCCAATTCCATCTTCCTTACAGGAAACTGAAGGGTAAAAGGTAGTTCAGCCTCAGTGAGGCAGAAGCACCTGCTTGTAGGAATTTCATGAAAACATTCCGATCTATCCCAAATACATTATAAAAGAAGTGCCAGATCCATGATTACCAAATTCCAAAATCCATATGGCATTTATTGAAATAACTACAGCAGTCCACATGCTTGTTATTTCAGCATGCTGGTTGAGTTTGCCAGGTAGCTATGCAAATGACAGTCAATTGTTTGGAACTCAATTTTTAATAAAGATGTAAACAGAAAAGGAAAAAGTATGATATCTGTAACTTCCTCCCTCTCAAGATCATATTTGCATGCTGAGGTTTGCAGCCCAAACTTGAAAACTTTTGACCTATACCATCTCAACTGTCATTTGAAGGAAGATGTTAGAAGTGACAGACTACAGCCTCTTCCCCTATCACCTTCTTCCCTTGGTACTAATAAAGAGAAGCAGATCTCTATTTTCTCTATTAAAATAATGATTAACTGTTTCAACCCTGTTTCAGAAGAATGGTCAGGATTGTGAAATGAATTGGCAGGATTTTACTTGCTCGGAGATATTTTGCCTTTTTTTTTTTTTTTTTTTCTTTTAAGTAAAAGAGGAAATGATGTTACCTTTTTTGCAAACAGTACTGTAGCTCTCTGCAAGTGATATACTAGGAGATTTCAGGGTACTAAGTTGCTTTTTTCCTATTTCTTTTGTGAAGTTCTCTTACTTTGTAATAACCTTATTAAGCTAAATGTAGAAGAAAACTAATCGTGTGTTCTAATAGTAAATTCCAGTATATATCTAGATACTGGAATAAGGATTAATGGTGAAGAAAAAATTAATCATTTAGGAAAAAATAGTAAGAAGATTGGTACTGTTCAGATGAATATATGATCCCCATTGTGACTGAAGACACATGTGAAAATCAGAATGTCCAGTTGAAATGTTAAGTCCATTAATGCATTAAAATGAATTCTTGTTTTGCATGCCAGGTCTCTTTCCCCCACATGCTAGCTAAGTCAATAAGGATCTAATGTTCTTCATTTTCAGTGACGAGTGATTTTTATTTATTTTATTTTTGAGTGCCTCTTTTTAGATGATAAAAACAGAGTAATATTTTGATCACATGGTAGTAGTATTGCTTGGCCTACAAGTATCCTGGATAGGTACTTTTCATCAGGGATTGTAACAATAGGACAAGGGGTGATGGGTTTAAACTTAAATGGAGGAAGTTCAGATTAGATACAAGGAAGAAATTCTTTCCTTCTGGATGAGGTACTGGAACAGGTTGCCCAAAGAAGTGGTAAATGCTCTTTCTGGCAGTGTTCAAGAGCAGGGCGGACAGAGCCTTGGGTGACATGGTCTGGTGTGAGGTGTCCCTGCCCATAGCAGGGAGGTTGGAACTGGATGATCTTAAGGTCCTTTCCAACCCTAACTATTCTATGATTCTATGTTTTTTTCTGCTCTTTCTGAAAAATGGAAGATTTGAAGTTAAATTCTAATTCTTGTGACCAGTTTGGATGAATGACGTATTTTAGAGTGCCTGTGAAGGCCTCCACACCACTGCCATGCAAAATACAGCACAGAACATGGCATAAGAATCATCTGCTTGAGAAGCCTATGTAGTTTGATGTGTAGAGTTAGAATTTTGTGGAGATGGTGAGGAGAAAAGGTAGAAAACTGCTGTCTTGTGAAGGCCCTGGAGAAAGGGTAGATTTCCCATTCACCAGAACTGAGCCTTTGCTGCAGCTGGGGGAAGCACTTGGTCTGTGCATGTTGTGATTAAAAAATCCCAGATACTTGATTTGATGTTGGCTCTTCTGCTAAAGCACTCAGCCTCTGTGTTCCCTGATGACTACTGTGATCAATGATTTAACAGACAGTAATATTAGGGTTGTGAATGAGAAATGTAATTGTGTGTGGGTAGGAAATAGTGCTTATTAAAATAGGGGCTGCTCTGACAGAGGTGAGAGCAAAAGAACAAATATCCTATCTTCCCTCAGATAGACTTGAATCACTAGTGTGGTCAGGAAAAGTAGCTTTTAATCAGTTAATAATTAATAGAAAAATCCCTCTCAGAAACTTTTTGCTCTCAATATTTTATCTGTCTTTTGAGGGATGAAACATAATTTTGATCAAATGCAGCTATTAGTCAGTTATGTGCCTGTACTGAATTTCAGATTAAGATGACAACCTCACAACAAATACATTTGTTCTCCCTTACCTATATATTTTTTTAAACATTTCAGAAAAAAAGGTATCTGCAGCAATGAACTACATTCATTACCAGAGGTAAACACATAGTCAAGGTGCTTTCTCTTTTACCGCTCTTCAAATGCAGCCTCAATAGGCTGGTTAACATGGCTACTACTTCAAGTCATTCATGTACCAACATCACTTTAATTCCTTGTGTGCCAGTACCTGGAAGTCACTGATATCCCTATTTAGTTATATCCTAATAGTTTTTCGTTGGGTAAATTCTTTCATAAGTAGAGATCTTTGTCCCTAGAACTTTAATTAGAGTGGTTGGCATTTTATTTAGTTAGTGTTTTGAATCATCTCTGTTGCCACAGAGGGTGGCAGCAGAGTCTCTGCACAGATGGCCCTGGACTTCTGATCCTGGAGGGAATCCAATCTCATGGGCTCTTTCTTGAGGCAGAAGAGATGCAGAAAGTAAATACTCACTGTTGTGCTACCCACTCAGAAGTTTCCAATTGAAAACTCCTGTTGAGAGTCTATTTTGTCCCTGCCATTCTGATTTTACCAGCTCTTGAATTTAATGCAGGATCAAGTAATAACATAAGTCATATCCCCTGTCTCTATCCACAGACCTGTTTTATTAATAATATTAGATATTCAGCTCTTAAATTCCTTCTCTATAACATGATAAATTCCTGTAGTATTATGTGATCAATTTACTGTAACCCCTAACTCGGATATTTTACCAGAAATGATAGCAGTGTGCACTGAGCAGAGAATATAGCAATCAGATTCTGATTTTTTGTCTTAAAATGCACCTTGCTGTTATATTTCTCCCTCTGGGAAGAAAGCCCAGGATGAATGCTCAGACATGGGCTATTCATAGTGTGTAGCTCAGAGAGGCTAATCCTAGCATCTGATAAAGCACTATTCAAGTTTTTGGCAGTCACCATGAGTTCTAAATCCCACCATGAAGATTCAGTTGGAATGTTTTCCTAGCGATCATTTCCAGAAATGAAATGATATGAACTGCTTTTACCTGCACGTTTGTATGCATGTTCTACTTGTGGCATGTTAGGCTTTATGACTGAGCAGGAAATCAGAGTTGTGGTCTTGAATTTCTGCACATAGTCTTTCTCAACATAAATGTAGCAATAGAAGAAAAAGATTATGTGCTGTCTATTGTGTATGATAAAAATTCCATCCTCGATTACAACACAAGACTTACTGTTATATGATCCAATTGTCAGCTAAATGTGTAGAGAAGTGCTTGATTTTAATGCTGAATGATTGGAAAGAATAGAATTGTGTGGTTTTATTCGTTTTCCTCTTGTAGGAGGAGATAATGAATCCTCTTGAAATACCAGCAGACTAAAATCTAAATGCAGCCTCTGTTTCCAATACTTACAGGCAGTGAAGTCATTAATATTTCCTTATTAATGTGAAGGAGTTAGGTAAGAACAATTGATTTCTTTTGGGAATTAATTGGACATGATCAATCCCTAAAACAAGCGTGACAACAAGGTCATTCATCAGCTGCTTAATGTTGCAGTACGCAAAGCTTGCCCTTTCAGCCAGGGAAAGATACCATGCCCTGGGGAAAAGGCTTTTAAATCATTATGCTATCGACAAGAAATTGTGTACCTTTGCCTCTTGCAGCCTCATCATTCTTAATGTTGAGGTGAAAGTTGCTGAGTTCAGGTATTTTATAATTTGCCTTGTAAATAGTATCTCTTTTCAAGCTAAAGTTGATTTAATGTAGTAGAAATCTAATGTGTAAGGAAAGCTAAATGTAACAATCAAGTGTGTCAGCTGCTTGGGCTGGCCTGCACGTTTGAGAAACATGGCCAGATTTTGCATCCTGCCCAAGCAGTTATGTTCATAATTTCACTGGGTTGGTGGTGCTTGTGAAGATGTGCTTAGGGTTCTGTTGAGTTTCTTGTTGGGATGGAGGAAAGCTTTTTACCTGAAACTAAGAGTCTTGACAGCTATACAGGGATCTTTAGGCGTTGGAAGTGATAAGCAATAAAATACCATCTAATTAATGTCTAGATCTATTTTTTACTCACTCTTGACTAAGATGATGTTTTATGCCAGCTTCTACCAATGAAATAATCTGACCCATCATTTGTTTATTTACTTCAAGTTAGTTTGAGCACTGAATTTACTTCCAGTTTGTCTAAGACTTTTTGTCTTTTTGCTTACAGGTTTACTTTCCCCCAAATGCAACAAGCATCCTTCCTTTTATTCCTTATAAACATGCACAAAAATCTGTTTGGGTTGAAAGATAATGTACCTAGAGGAATCCCAGAGTGACCCTAGTGCAGAAAATAATTTCTATGTGAAACTGGAATTTCTTTCTGCTATTGCAGCAGTCAAATATTTTGCTTTAGTTTAAAAAGAATTTTATAACCAGTTATTGCATGAGCCAAAATTCAACAAGGTGTCAAAAACCCCACAACTTCTACTCATCTTCCAAGCTATCATTTAATCTCACAAGCAGAGATGAGATCCAGCAGCAAGAAAAAAGCTTGAAGCAGTTAAAAGAAAGATTCAGTTTTGTGTGATGTTAGGATTATCAACTAAATGGAATTATTTATGAACACTTTTGTGATTTTTTTTTTTCATTGCTTGCTTGCAGTCTTTTGCGGGGATTTGATGTGTTCCTAAAATGTCCAGGATGCTGCATGAGATGGTGATGCAGAGCTGAGATTAGCACCCTATAGTGTTTTGATGGGTTTTGTTTGGGGTTTTTAATTGTAAGTTCTTGCTGTGAGAAACAAAGAGCCTGGCTCTGCTCCCAGCAGCAGGCGTGCAAACTCCAGAGATGGCACAGAGGGCAGCTCTAAACTGGGCACATTTCATCTTCATCTTGCAAATGGTATTTACCTTAAATGCCCAAGGAGATAAGTACAGCTAGAGAAATGGTTTATGTTGCCAGAGGAGTTCTGTTGCTATTCCTGAAGCCAATGTACTACTCTTTGTTTCAGAGTAAGCAAATGTTGAAGCATGTGGTAGGACAGTGCGTGATGTATGAGGTTTTTTGCTCTGAATTCACAGAGCTGTGGCAGTACTATTGAGTGCAAGCTGCTGTCATCTTGCCTTCTTCCACTATTATTCCACAGTTGTCTTTCTGATTTGACAAGAAGCCCTAGTTTATCTGCACAGCAGAGCATCTCACCCAAATAAGCGGTTGGATGCTGTGCCAGTGCATGCCCTGGAATTCTGCACTTGCTGCTTGCTGCACCTCGTGACCCTGATCTCCTCTTAAGTGCTGAGTGTAGCGTAGAGCACATGGCTCCTCAAGATGAAATTTGTTGTAACATTTTGAAGTGATCATTTCTTTAGGACTGTTGGAGTCCATCCAGTAAAAGTGAGAAAAGAAGTTTTATCTAGATCAGGTTTAATAGTGCTTCCTTTGGAATGTCATTGGATTTTTGTGTCTGACTGTAATTGAGCAAGATAAAGCATGAATTTTGATGTGAAATGTAACATGCATTGCCACCAAAGCAGGAAGGTGTGCTGCACTTACGTTTGAGAGACCGTACAAACACGTAGGGCAGAGATTCCAATGTCAGGAATTTATACTGTGAACAATTAGTTGTTTCTTTTAAGTAACTGAGGAATGATTCGTAAGGTGTTAGCTCTGGTAACATAAAACTTATCTTCACATCTTCTATCTCTGTCGAGTTTTCTAAAACTTTCTCCCTGCCTTAAAAGTTTCTACATATGACAGTTTTTATACCTGTTCATTTTGTGAAGGGGAAAAATGGCATAAATCATTCCTTGCCTGTGTTCTCAGTAGTGTCAAAACCACGTGTTGCTGACACTGCCAGTTCAAGACTGTTGTTGGAAATGTGAAGTAGATTGCAAAGGACTAACAGGAGCAATTTACAGAAGGTGCATTATCCAACCATAGACACAGGCACGCTCCACTCGTCAGTGGACATCTGGTTGAATCTGGAATTATTGCAGTAACTTCAGGTAACTGTGAGCATGCACTAGCCACTAATTACAACAGGAAAACCTAGACTCTGTGCACTGCACTGACAAATTGCTCCCAGTGGTATCTAAGCTATTTTGCTGCTGTCATTATAGCCTGTAGCAAAGTCAGGATATTTGAAAAGAGTATGGTGTCTGCAACCTATTAAAGATATTATATCCCTATTTACAGTCCAATTCTATGAATAGAAAATTCCAACAGAAGAACATTTACTATAGAAACTTTGGAATACAGGGCTTTTAAAAGGCAGTTGTGTTTAGTTAATAGGCCAGGTATTTAGAAAAAAAGGCAATTAAAACCACCTTGCTCATTAACCTTTCCGTTCATCATAGAGCACTTTAAGCACTGGAAAGTGATTGCATTTTGATTTGTAATGCTTCGGTGAACTGGCCCTCTTTTCTGTGTATGTGTGCTTTGTATTAGAGCACAGCCCCTAAACACTTGCATGTGGTTTTGTTCTACCATGATTTAACTGATATGATGATCTCTTAAACTCTTTGAGCTCATGGAATCCAGTTGCCTTTTGGCATGAACTTTGTTCAGTTCTTTTTACATTTGCTTTGCAAAGGTATAATACCAGAAATACATGGCATAACTGCATAACTAAGGTTATGGCTAATATGTAGTGACTAAGACTCAGCAAATGATAAACAACAGCAAATCAAGACCCTAATTGATAGAAAGCATAATCTGTCTTCTGCGTTATAAATTGGAAGAAATAGTAGCATTATTGTTACCTATCACTCTTTGAGAATGTTGAATACAAATCACCATTTAGAAGATACCTGAGATGGGGGTGAGAAACCTTTATTACATACAGCTCGCCCAAGAAATGGGGTAGCTGAACCAGAAATTATTTTATCACGATGTCATAGTTAGCAAGAGAGACAGCTTTAAATGTATTCTGATTCTCAGAAGCTAACTAGAATTAGTGTGTGTTGGTGGGGATTATGTCCTTATGTTCATATTTTCATTTTCTTCCATCAGCAATTAAAAGTAATTGATAAAAACCATAAAAGGTAAAATATTTTTGCTGTCTTCCAGTCACAGAAAAATAACCCATATGTTAGATTAATTTTTTTTTCCTTCAGCTTTTATAAAGGCATATCCAAATAAACTTAAAATACAGAGCCTCTTAAAATGCAAAGGTTTTTCATAATCTTGGCAGCTGTGACACATGATTGTAACACACCTGATGAATCCTTGTCACTACAAAAGCTTTAGGCACAGTGGCATTTCCCTCTTTGTGGTACACATCATGACTTTAGTGTTTGGTGAACACTGTATGTATAATTGAGGTAAAAAGTTCAGCTACTTACTAAGGTCTGGAAGGACCTTTTTTCCTGACAAGGTTAGAAGAGATCTTAGATTTTAATTTTTCTGCATGTTTTGTACTGTGAATTATCACTGCAAAGGTTAGAAATGGTGGTTCTTTTGTGTTTCCTTTAGAGCCTGAGTTATGCAATAATACAGCGTAACTAAAATGGTTTGGTCCAACTAAAGCAGCTAGTCTCAAGAAGAGACTTTTTGAGGTGTAATGGTAAAAGTGGGATTTTCATATTCTCATTTCCTTGCTGTTTGCTATACTTTTAAAATCTATTTTTACCAAATCTCAGTCCATAAGCCTGCCTGTACTTCTGGACATACAAATGTTGTTGAAGGAAAAAGAAGGGTGTTACAGCATTTTCACTGAGAATTGTGTTTCTGGATGGTGAAACAGATTTAAATGTAAAGCACACTCGCTTGAAAGTTATCAGCCAAAAGTTATATCTTCCAAATGAATTAAGTTCTAAAGAAAGTAAACAGTGGCCTTGCCAGTCTGTGAAGGGAGAATTTGAGGTACAGAGAAATTAGACAACTTGTGCGGAGTGACAGAGGGAGCTTGTGGCATTTGGCTGCTTGATGCAGCTATTTATATCTCTGGGTCTTCTCGCAAATGTGTCTTTGCTTAATTAGGAGACCAAAATGTTTTGAATGTTTCGCAGTAGCTTGAATGCAACTTTTCAGGCAAAGCAAGTAGCCATTGATATTACCAACAAAATTGTTCATCATGTGCACTGTTGTAGGCTTCTTCTAGGTGACTTTCTTATTTGTTTGGCACTCCTATGGTAAAAATTAATTAAGTTCCCATGCAGCAAATGGAGAATGGTAGCTTTTCCACCCCAGTCAAATGCTGAAATCTGAATGGATGATGGAGCCTGTAGAACTAGTGGCACACTACTGTAGTGAACCAAGAGAGTGACCTGCCCTGAAGGGACAGGGAAAAGTAATAATGTTCGCATCCCATCTGTCAGAAAGGTGTAGGAGACATTTCTTGTTACAGAATGGCTGTCCCATTCCTTGAAATATTATGGAGATTAGAAAATACCTTGAATAATTTATGTACACCATTTCTATTCCAGAACCATACATTACCATTCCCACAGACAGATTACACTGACATTCTGAACCATATGTATGGTCTGTGCAGGTAACATAATACTTTCAAATTATATATGCTATGAGCCAATAAAATTAGTATGGGGTACTTATGCAATAGCCTCATAACAGCTAAACTAACAAAGGTTTATAAAATACTTCTCTCCTGATTTTTCATGGAGCACTCACTGGGTTTTATTTTTTTCCCTTAGCTTTACTAATGAAATGCAGCATTACAAACCAGCTCTGTAAAATGTTGGTGATTTCAGGCATATATGGAATTCCATTCTCCTGTCTCCTTCTCAGACATGAATTACTAGGATTCAAGGACTGAATTTTCAGCTAACGTAGAATTGCTGCAGAGCTATGACAAGTTAAACCTGCTTAGAATTTTTTTTTTCTCTCTCTTTTTGGGAGAGGAGAATATAGATGAAAACTTTAGATATACTTTCCAAGATGGCATTTTACTGTTCCATCAGGTTTTATTACTGTATGGGCAGCCTGTATTTTTCCAAATTCCTTACAAACCAATTATTGGCCCATTTAACCCATTAGGGCTTTATTTCTTTGTTTTGAGGGGAGTTGCTTCCTTTTTTGAGGGTATTCTGCTGGTACCAAACAATAGAATCATAGAATGCTTAGGGTTGGAAAGGACCTTAAGATCATCCAGTTCCAACCTCCCTGCCATGGGCAAGGATAGTTCACACTAGACCATGTCACCCAAGGCTCTGTCCAACCTGGCTTTGAGCGCTGCCAGGAATGGAGCATTTACCACTTCTTTGGGCAGCCTTCTTTGGCCAGCACCTCACCAGCCTCACAATAAAGAGCTTTGTTATATCTAGTCTGAACTTCCTCTGTTTAAGTTTAAATACATCATCCCTTTTCCTGTCCCTGAAGTCCCTGATGAAGAGTCCCTCTTGGGCATTGGTCTTGAAAGTATTTTATCAAGACCAATAAATCTTTCCAAGAGTTTATGAAAGGCCAAGAAGATCTTACCGGGATTGCTTCTGAGCCTAGAGAGCTGGAGCCAGGACACTGCAGAGGATAGTGATGCACAGCTTGTTCATCTACCTGGGAACTGGTGCTGGGTGCTGAGCTGTGCTATCCCAGTGGCATCTTTGGTATCTGTTCTCTGCAGCTTGATGTGTCCCTGTACAGCAGCTCAGCTCCTCTTCTGCCCGGGGGGATGGTGTTTTCCATCTGCTCCACTTCCAGCCCAGCAGTGTCCTGGTTCTGCAGCTCTGTGAGCCTTTGCTGCTGCTGAAGGCTGAAGGAGGTGGCTTGGCTGGCCTGCTGGCTCTTGTGGGGGAGGCAAAGAGTTTATGTGGTCCTGTTGTTAGGTGGGTGAGTGCTGTATTTTAACCAAATCAAAACAGCCAGAACCTTGCGGGCCCAGCATACCTCATCTTGAGAGTCTGTGTGCTAGAGCAAAGGTGGTTCTCACATGTGTGAGAACATACAGCTGGGGTAGGGGATATGTGCAGCAGGTTTTCTCTTACATACATACAGTGTTATCCTTTCCTTGAGTATGCCCTTTAGTGTGCATTTTCTTTATTCCTAACCAACAGTTTAGAATATGGAGATGTTTTGATCAGGTGAAAAGCATTAGAAAGGAATGGAATTTTTTCTTTCATGTTACTCCATTGCAAAAGTGCTGGGCTGCCTTAAATTATTCATGTAGTCATTTCAGATGTGTCTACATCTGAGCTAACTTTACTATGTTTTGCTGAATCAGCTTAGATTTATTCTGAAAAGTACATGATTGTGCTTATAGTGTTGAGTCCTTTTCCTTTTTCAAAATTCAGTTTCATAATTTGAAAGCCAAGTTGCTTGTTTTTCTATTTAGAAGTAATACTTCTTACTGTACAAGATTGCTGGGGAAAGATACAGATCTAATAAAGAAAAGAGGAGACCAAGTCTGCCTCTGTTTCACACCTGAGCAATGGAACTGCCTGGGACATATGGCATTATTCTGAGGTCTGTTCAAGACTTCCAGGATTGATGCTTGCTAAAATTCATGTTTCAGAGTAGTATTTTAAAACCTGATTTCTGAGCATTGTTGTGCTACAATAACTGAATAGGTATTGCCTGGTGAAGGTGAAGTCTTCCTGCCTTTACTACTAATTTGAAATGTGTAGCAGGATTTAATAGCAGCAGGTGTGTTTGCTGATGTACTTGCAGCTGATGAACCAAGTGTGCTCTCACACCTAAACAAACACACCCACATGCAGAGTTTTGAAGTAACTGTGTTTTAAAACTTTTCCATGCTGTAAAAGTAGGTGGTTGCTGTCAAGAATAGCATATTTGTTTTAGATTTTTCTTCACTATCATTCTGGGGGAAAAAAAAAAATTAAGAAAATCAATTCCACACAAATAAAATGTGTAAAAGGCAGGTTTGATTATTTTTCTAATTATATTAAATACCCAGGTTCTGTTGAGATGATGCTGATTTGCATAAGTCATACCACCTGATTACGTCAAATATGTGAACATGAATTTATAGACTGGATAGATAAATTACTTTGCAAGTACTGTCTGTGATTGTACAGACAAAATTTGCCTTCCTATCATGTTTTCTTAACACAAAGAATTCTTGGTGGTAGGAAATGTAAAGAGAATAAAGCTGTAGGAATTTAATGCCATTTCACTGTTGTGTGTGAAAATCACCATGGGAACTTGGTTCTTCTGTTCATTGATTTCTGTGCCTTGATTTCTTGAGTGTTCCTTCATAGAAAGGGCCTTAGGTTTTTCATTGTGTCTGAATGCTGCCTCTGTGTGCGCTACCCCAAGGGCTTTGGAAATCAGCAGGTAGGGCCATCACTTTCTCATGTGTTGTAGGTCTTATAGGTAATGTGTAATAGTACCTATTCCAAAATGTTATTTGTAAAATAGCTGGTGCTTCAAAGAAAAGAAATATGAAGCATGAACTCCATTTCTTCTGCTCTTACTGGTATGAACCAGTATGGAAAAGACTTAATAGGTCAAAGTCTTCTCCCAACCCCAATAATGGCAAATAACTGCTTTCATTAGGTTTCATGTATTTTGTTATTGTGTGTCAGGAAACAATACTTCATGTAGACCTAAATTACGAGTGAAATCCCAACACCGTTGAGTCACAGCAATGCATCTATTGACTTAGGATCAAAATTCCCGCATCTGTGTTCTTTTGACAATGGAAGGTACAGACTTTACAAAGTGCTACTTGTGAATAAGACTGCCTAGGTGATCATCTAAATGTGAATTCTTTGCAGTCTGTTTTAGCCATGCTCTGTATTTTGGGACACTACCATGTTCTTTCTGCCACATCAAATAAGGAAGGTCAGAGTATCTCAGTGAAATCTTGGAGCCAAGATGCATTTCTGCTTCAAATTCTGTTCTGAAATACTGTGACTGACCTTGCAATGTTCCCTGGGTGCAGAGGTGCAAGTGCAAAAGGAATACAGGAGAGAGTAATGCAAATATTTCTTTTGGTACAAGCTGGGGGGTGGAGGGGACTGTATGGTCTGGAAAATGAGATTACTAATTCTGCAGTCCCCCAGTGAAAGCAACTGGTAACAGTTGTGTAAACTGAGTTGCTCAGAGCACTTGGTTTTGGATAGAGAGTTTTATCAGAATTACTTAATTGCATTTCAGATGGATGCTATTTGTACATGGAAGAAACTGTGTATGAAGAGTAGTGTCTACTTTCTTAGGCCATCTTTTTGCCCCACTACTGAGCAGAAAGTTAGCAAAGGGAACAGTCTGTTGGGCGAGTGGGAAGCCCAGGGGTATGAAAGGCTGAGCCAGGGGAGAGTGCGTGACCTGCCATACCACAGGCTGAAGAAAGAGGCATTTCCAAGACAGCCCAACTTAGCATGTACTGGGGATGAATGCCATTCTCATTGTACTCCCTTTCTTTCTAACACATTTAGTTGTTCTGCAGATTTACACTTCCCTTTCCTCCCTGCAAAAGTTGGATGTAGGTTTTGGTGGGGGGTTTTGGCTTTTTTTTTTTTTTTCTCCCCTAGCAGAAGGTGGTGGCTGGCTCAAGCAGGATGAGCAGGATGACATTTTAAAGAATGCCATTTTCTCTCCACATTTTGCTGTAAGGCCGAAATTCATCTTGTGCTAAAGGCAACATAAGGTCTATTCACACCTTTTTCTTACTTAAAACATTTAAGTTAGAATTAAAATAAACTCTAATGTGGCAGAGTAGTGTTAAACTGGCCTTTTGAGAATGTCTAAATGGGCAGACTTTTTTGTATATGTTCTTAGCATTCCACTCTTGGATTACTTTGGTTATGTCATATATTTGAATCTCTCCCGCTATAACATTGTAGCTGCGGTTTCTTTTGTTTTATTATGTTGACTTTTTGTCATTCCTTAAATTACTACAGTCAATACCATCTGTATTTTCTCTCTTTACCTTTTTGTTTCTTCCTAGGGTGAACTTGTCTGTTTAAACGAAGAGTAAATCAACTCTTCAAATGCTTTCAATTTATTCCTGGCCTTCTCTTCAAGCAGAAAGCAGTAATTGGCACAGTATTTGGTGAGAATATATGCAAATATTCTTAAGATTCACAATGTATAGTATTAAATAAAGCATTCTGATTGCTTTTCATGAAACTATTATATACAAAACCTGTGCATTATGATTAAACAGTAAGTTTTTCACAGCTACAGATGAAAAAAAGAAAGCTAAACATAATCTAATTTATCAAGAAAGTTATTTCAAGGCAACTTTAAAATAAAATTGAGTTATGCTGGTGAGAACATGTAAGGAGTATTTCTGTTCCAGCCTTTAAGAGCATAATGTTAACATAACATAAATAATAAGTGACAGTCATTTTACTGAAGGTAAATGCCATGGCAGAAAACTGCATCACCATTAGTGATGGTGAAACTTAGTAACTATTCTAAGGAAAAGTTTTTGTCACTCCCATAAAAGCCAGGAGGGTGATGCCGGCAAAATGCTAGGTTAAGTTTTCATTTTCTCTTCCTCAGTATTTTAAACTTTCCATTGCTGTCACTTGTATTGCCACAGTACTGTTGGCTCTTATGCAGCCTCAAAGTCCCAGTTGTGATGTGGGGCAAGAGACAATGGGAGAGACACGAGGAGCACCTGATATTGGAGTACTTACACAGCCATGGGTGTTGGTTATGATCTTCTACAAGTTTGGTGTTTGTGTGCTCCCAAGTGTGGAAAAAGACCAGTGTTAGGACAGGCTGATCTTTAGCCAGAGGTGCTGGTAGGGCTTACTAGCTTGGTCTGGGCACCAAGCTAGCTGTAGGGATTGCGTGGGTTGCTTGGTCTGCGCAGCAGTGGAAAACTGCACAGTGGAAGGTAATGTCACAGGGTACTGCAGTTGCAGAGCTGCAGCAGATCCTCAACTCAAACCCTAGGCAGCCATGTACAGCGGATATACAAGCAGGAAAATAACTATGGGTTTGTACCGTGGTTGTTTCAGGCCAACAAACAAACATACCTACAGCTAAGGAATCTTAAAGCACAAATTTACTATGTGGTTCATGGTATGGTTATTAATAGCTACCATAGAAATCTTTAGGGGGCTTAGTAATTATTTTAGTATGTATTATTTCAATGACAAATGAAAACTGAGCTCTGTTAAATGTTTATTTCCTTGGGGGTTTTATTCAGAGCAGTAATTTGTCTTTTTTTCCTACCTTGCTTTCTGTGAGCCCCGTGGTGAATTCAAACATTCAAGTTGATGAATTAAAATATTTCCTTCTCTGCTTATTTTAAAGTGACACACAGTTGATTACCTTTTGCCTGAGTTTTGAAGACTGATGGTTCAGCTTTGCAAAGTTATGGCTCTTCTGAGGATGTTCTCTGAAATTATTTCAGTGGCCAGGGCTATGGTATTGTACTACTTGAATCGTAAGATAGGGATTAAAAAATACTTTGTAATGGAATGTTGTTCTCTGTAGTGTAACAGGAGGGGGAGGAAGAAAAGAAATAGTTTCCAAGCTTTGCTGTCATGAGTAACAGATGGAGAAGGATAAAGCTCGGTGCTCTGCAAAAGAGATGGGGTAGCAGTGGGGAGCACTGCTCTTAAAAATTCTTACAGCTCTTTGAGCTCATGAAGATGTGTCCCCTAATTTGGAGAGTTTAGTTTCTTTAAAAAGAATCCCCTTCCCCTGGCTCTGGAAAACAAAGAGGTATTCAGCAGCGGTTAAGAGGCAGAGGGGCTGAGGCTTTCGGAATGTTGTGTGTAACATGAGAATCCCTGGAGCAGAATGGAGGGACCATGCAGTCTGGGGCTCATATTCCTACTTGCCTACAGGAATAGAGTTATGAAATTTTAAATGCATTTTTTATTAAACTCATAATATTTTCGTTATTAATTCTATAGCATTTCAGAGAATATTTTTGCACATATTTACATAGAGAGTGAAGTATATATAATTTTTATATTAAATTTTTATTAAGCATTCAATAGTTGAAAAAATATTTTTCAAAACCTGAAGGTTATTTAACTATTAGAAATGCAAATATAATGAAATGTCATTTCATTATGTTTGAAATCAAGTTGACAAAAAGTCAGGACCAGACAGTTTCTTAATATGCAAGCTGAAACTCATACAGCCTTTTGTAGTTGCTGGGCCCTGTTGCAGGTAACCTGTGGGCTGGAACACCACTTGGTTGGACTTAATGATCAATGATCTTAAAAGTCTTTTCCAACCTAGCTGATTCTATGATTACTTTGGATGCTGAGAATTTGGTTGCCAAGATAACTGATCTTTTTGCAAGGGGCTGAGATTTGCTGGTGAAAGGAAGGAGGAAGGTGTCCTGGTGTAGTGGAGGGTGTCCCTGTCCATGACAGCAGGTTGGAACTAGATGAGCTTCAAAAATGCTTCCATCCTAAAGCTATCTATGTAATCCAGTGACAGCAGCAGCTTTGTGCTGTGCAGAGATTTAGCGGCCTCAGTGCTATGCTCTGGGTGCTGTCTCAGGGAAGCTGCTTTGCTGTGCTGTTGAGGAAGGCGTCATGCCTGGTGATCTTCACAAGTGGCCTCTGCATTTTTTTATGACTTGATAGTGTTGTACTTTGGGCCAATTCCTGAGCAAAATGAGAACCAGTTCAGAGTGGCTAATTCTTCTTACTCAGACCTGAGGAATTCTCTGAATTTTTTTAACCATTGGTGTTTGCTTTTCATGTTCTCAGACTTATAAATGCACATTTTAGTGTGTGTGCATGTTTTGTTTTTATTTTTGTTTTTTCCTGCATGGGTTTGTTGTGTTTTTCTGTTTTGTTGGGGTTTTTTTTGTTTTGTTTTGTTTTTTTTTTCTGGGATTCCTTACAGGTTTAAGTGCTGGATGATTATGACTTCTGTTTTTGTGGATTATGTCCACTGGGACTTGTGGGTAGTATTCACTTATTTTAGTCTACAAAATAGAAATAAAGTATAGAAATCCTTAATTCTGATTGCATCTTTCAGCATCCTTCTGATATTAGCAAACTGAAAAGTGTTTTCTTAACTTTGTATTTTTATTTTTCCTTCTACATTACTTCCTTTGTATCTGGGTACCGTAATGTAATAAGTCTTTTGGGTACTCCTGGGGTGTTTTCACTGCTCAGTTTATGGGCAGCCTTGATGAGAAGGCTCTGGCAGTTTGCAGCTGTTTTAAATAGGATTGAGATCAGAATTTTTGAGAGCTTCAGAAGGGTTTTGTCCTGCTGGGGCGCAAACCAGTGTGAGATGGCTGGAGAGCTTCCAGGCTAATATGGAGTAGAGATGTGTCCATAAGAATGTTATAAACAAAGACCTAATGAGCACTGAACTTTATATGCTTTTAATATTGATAATAGAATGCACGTTGTCACAGGGAGCCATGCTGTGCAGATGTAGCTTACTTCAGTGCAGATGAATTAAGTAAAGCAGTAGCTTAAGTCTGCTCCAGAAACCATTATGGGACAAGTCATATGTTACATATATAGGAAGAGGTCCTCACCTGCAAAACAAAAACCCTTGCTGCAACAAGCTTGGCTAGAGCTGTATCAGACAATTATCTGGCCCACGGAAGAACCGAGATGGTATCTATTTTGTTGCATGGTAAAAAAATGTTTTTAATTTTGTTTGGCTTGGTTTTAGTGAGTTGTGAACTAGTTCTGTAACATTGCCTACTTGCTGAATTAAGGAATATTGAAGTTCATTGCATGATGGCAGATACTGCAGTGCAAAAGAAATCATGGGGCCTTTTCGTATGCCTTTTGTTTGCATATGTAATATTGGTCATAAGAACAAATCTTACTTTATGTAAAAGATGATAATGAAATAAATTTACATGAAGATCTTCAGCTGAGACCAGAGAGACAGACTGGAAGAACCTTTTATTTTTTGGAGTATTTATTACAATATTAACATTCCTCCTGAGAACAGAGAAGAGACTGTCTTCACAAAGGCTGCTCCTTTATAGCTGTTGTAATTGTACTTTCAAGCATCAGCAGGTAGATACATCACAATGCTCCATCCCTAGTAGTATTTAAGGCCAGGTTGGATGAAGTCTTAGGTGACGTGATTTAGTGAGAGGTGTCCCCACCCATGACAGGGGGGTTGGAACTAGTTAATCTTAAGGTCATTTCAAACCCTAGCTATTTCAGAATTCTATGATTTCTCTTTCAATTGTTTTGTTGTAATCACATTTAACAGGATTGAAATGTATGTTTACAAGGTCAATGGGCACTTTTGAACTGTTTTAGCCTGTCATGTTGAACTAAACAGTGTGGTTCGGTGGTGCTCAAATGCTTTTAATAAGGCTTTTGAATTGTATTATGGTAACCTGGCAAAGCTAACAGGCTGTGAAGAAATACCATATTTACATATCAAGGCAAGCCAGTTGTTCCTTTAATCTTAGAAGCTGCTGAGGTATATTTTGTTTCATGCTGGTTGGCTGAGGTACATCTCATCTTTATAGGACACTTTCAAATACAGCCCAGCCTATTGGATTTTACGTTGCGTAGGTAGTGCTTCAAAGCTTGTCTCCTATCTTCCTTTCCAAAACATCTTTTTGGCGAGAGAGACTCTGTAGAAGAGCCACTTAGATCAGGTGTAGAGCCGACATGGGAATCTTAGAGCTGGCAAGCATTGAGGGTTTTAGTGAATGTCAGAAAAGGGAGAACTTTTTGTCCTGTGAGGAGTGATTAAATAAATAGAAGAAAGATCAATGCCTATTGAAAATAAAAATTCTAGAATAACCCCAAAATATTCTGAGAAGAATGGTGATGGCAAGCCACCTTCTAAAAAAAAGCATG
The DNA here is from genome assembly GCA_025448015.1 of Bolborhynchus lineola. Lineage (NCBI taxonomy): Eukaryota > Metazoa > Chordata > Aves > Psittaciformes > Psittacidae > Bolborhynchus > Bolborhynchus lineola. The sequence goes on from JAOEHX010052346.1 coordinate 25,085, forward strand.
AATGAAGGGAAAAGAGATGGGCTACAAGCTTCTGTGTACTTATTTGACTGAAGATTCTGCTTCGCAGAGAAAGTCCACAGGAGTTTTCAGCAGAAAAATAAGCTGCATTCAGAGTTGACAGTTTCTCAGGGCAGCCAGACACTGTGACCTCCTTGGTAAAGTCTTTATGTATCGATAGCTGGTAATTGTGGGCACTTAAAATAAGCAAATCCTATACCCTTGTCTCCTTATGTTGCAAATCTCAAGTACTACTGTGCAGATAAACTCACAATCCCAAACTTTTCAGCAGCAGGAAATGCACTTTTAGGACTGGGATATGTTCATAGAACCCTGGCAAGTTTTGGGTTGGAAGGGGCCTTAAAAGCTCATCCATTTCCAACCCCCCTGCCACAGGCAGGGACACTTTCCACTAGACCAGGTTATTTCAAGCCCCGTCCAACCTGGCCTTGAACACTGCCAGGGATGGGGCATGTTACTGTCATGTATGTTACTGTCTACAGGTCTGTTTTTTTACTGCAACTTATGAATTCTATCAGTAGGTTATGGTAGGTGCTACAATTCATGAACAACTGTTGGAAAAGCTTTTGAGAGTAACTGATGTGGTTTGAGTGCCTCAGGTTTTGAAAGGGGTGTAAACTGAAATCTGTGAGTGAGATTTTATGGCAGTGGATGCTCAGAGATTTTATTTTGAAGCCTGGTCTTTACATGCTTCATGGTAGATTTTCTCTGTTTCACAACTGCAAAATTGAGAAGCTGTGAATTGGTTTCTCTGTCATAGTTTGGCAAGTGGAAATGAAAAATGAAAGAGCTTGCTGAGCTCAATCCCCATGTGGGAGTTACCAGAGCACGTTGCAGTGTGATGCAGTCCATGTCAGACCCGACCCTCTTGCATTTTTACCTGCTGTGGATTTCTCTGTTTACAGGAAATCATTATATATCTTTCTAGCTCAGGCTTTTGGGGCATTTGGTGAAGAATGGAACAGAAAAGCAGATAGTGATTTATGTAAGAAATAAGGTATCACATAAATAGGTTGATAGAAATTAATATTGAGATGTACTGTGGACAGTATTCAGTGTAATCCAGCTTTTAATGTCCTTTTTTAATAACTTGTAATATGAAATAGTTTATGAAAGTATCAGATGTTTGGTATATATTTATCTGGTATAAATGTGACCCATTCATAATTCCATTCCTATCTA
>JAOEHX010052346.1:42464-57301 GCA_025448015.1 Bolborhynchus lineola
GTGAAGAAACAGTGGCGACAAACTTACCTTGTGTCTTAGTTTATCAGAGCGAAGAAATGAAAGTCCTTTAGTTGGCCTAAAATTAAACATGGTATACCTTCCTATAGCTTGATTTCAGAGGATTTGTTTGTAGCACAGAATAGCATTTGTGATGTTTGGGGGGTGCCACAAACTCCTGGGTAAATGCAAATTATTACTTTAAATCTGGAAGTATCTGAAATTAAGTGAAGATAATACCTACTTTATAGTCCCAAGATTTGACTGCATTTTATAGAGACCTTTACAGGGCAATCTGTTTCCTGATAGCACTGCCGAGGCTGTGGCATGGGCTTTGATTGAAGAATACAGACCTTAGGTCTCAGGCAGGAACAACTGACATTCTTCTTCTTATGTTTACAAATTGGCTAGTTTAAAGCTAGTTTGCATACACCAACAGAAGTTCTGATTGGGTTTCTGTACTACAAAGTAGACATAATCTGTAGAAGCAGTGGTCTACAAACGGCAATGCTTCTATTTACTCCTGGAAGTCCTAGCATGTCTTCTGTGTATGCAAGTAGTTTATTTTATGCTGTCCTGCAGGAGGAGAATCTTTGTTTAGTTCTTGTCCTATGTTCTGGCTTATTTATTTGTAATCTGCAGTCATATATGCATAGACAGTTTTCAGTAAACTTCAGGGAGAAACCTGTTTTCTTTGAAATAAATACTACCTAGAAGTTCAGAGGCTATTGAAGTGAAAAGAACATCAGGCCTATGTATTTGACCTGAAAAAGGAAGTCATGTAATGATTCTCGAATACTCAGGGTGAGTGACAGTTTATTTTGTCCTAATGCAACTACTTTCCTGAGGAAATATGTTAGTGCATATATATATATAATATCCTCAATCACCAGCATCTATCTTGTGCCATATAGCAGTCTGAAAACAAGAGTTCATATCAGAACCATTTAGAGAAGTCACCTGGACTGGGGTGATTCCAGTAACTGTAGTTTCCATTAAAGCAAGCACCTTTCCATTATATTTTCAAGAGGATATGCACTTTCACTAAGGGGGATTCTTTATGGGATAAGCACACAAGAAGTCAAGAGACTGGAGATCTAATTCAGCTTTTCCATGAGGCAGTGAAATGAATGCGGGCAAGACACTTCATCTTTGTGCATCTCAGTGTCCATGTGTGTGAACTAGTGGTCCAGGTCTACCTCTGTGAGGTCCTTTGAGCTAATAGTATTTAGTTTTCCTTGTGGGGTAGAATATCCCCTCTCCCCAGAATAGTTGAGATTTCTTCCTAATAACTTTATATTTAGCCATTAAAGGTAAATAAGTGATTTTTAGTAAAAATAATTTTATTCTGTTAACAATGGCAGTCCTGCATGTATAATATTTTAGTGTATTTTTGGCACTGCTTTTTAATTCTAAAGCTTCAGATTATCACACCAGCATTTGGTTTTGCTCCTTTTTGAGCAGATGTAAAATGAGTGTATCTTAAGTCCCCTTTTTTGGCTTCCTCTTTTTCTTTCCCAAGTTTTTGTCTTGTTTAATTTCTAAATGTTTGGGTAATTGGTGGGCAGTGTGCATTCTCAGCTTCTTTTCCCTTCCCGTGTCACATTCCTTCAGCTGGTATAATATTTTTCCTTCCATGGGACAGCTGTGGATGTGTGCCTGTATATGAGGGCACATCAACTATGTAGTAGCTGTCATCAGTCATAGAACCCTGAAAGTGAGAGGCCATAAACTCCAAGTCGGGGAACAAAGATCTGAAGTCCAAATCAGTGTGATTTGATTATAAGTGGGCCCTTGCTTGTGTTGGGATTAAGCCTTAAATCTGAAGCCTGTTGGCTTTACAGGAAATCAGTTACTAAGGATTCTTTGTCTCTTACTGGCACTCAGGAATGCTTCACATATCTCTCATGTGAGAATATTAGTTACATACAGCACAGGAACCGTTATTTACCTGTATATCCCAAATGAAAAAATAAATAAATCTGTCTTTTGTAGGGTTTTGAAAAGCAAATGAATAGCAGAGCTCTTGCACATCTTGATGTTCTGCCACTAGAGTGCACCAGAAGGTTTGGTTGAAATGGACTGATCGCGCTAACTTCCTTTGCCTTAAAATACTATTATTTTATGCTCTACTAAAATGTCTGCATGATTTTAACCCATTTACAATATAAATGAGAAAAAAACTAAGTATATGGTAGTTGAAGGTGTAAATTGAAGTTTAGGCTTTCTATAGTTGAAAATGAGCTCTCCTCCAGTTTCTACCGCAAATGGTAAAGGAACTTGCTAATTCTGCCAACAGACATTTTGAGCTCTTCAGTCTCTAACACTGCATTTGACTGAGCAAAGGTGAAGTGGAAAACACAAAGTATAATTAGAGACACAATTCTGACAGTTTTCCTAGTTCAAAATTGCTATTAATGTGATTGTGTTAAAGTTCAAGTTGAGAGCTGAAAATCTGTTCATGATTATTCCTGCCAAAAATGAATAATAAGACATGAGTGTTGGGCAAATTTCAGGTAGGGACTCCTTTGCTTGCTTGCTGCTTTGTTTTGCTAGGTTTGAATGGAAATGCTGACCTAGCTGTGCTTGGAAAGAAGAGAATGCATGACAAAATGGAATTCTATCCCCACTTAGAGCAACAGCAAGACTTACACTGGTTTAGTGGAGCCAGGATGTTATCCTCAGTGTCAGGGAGAAGAAATATTTTTCACACAAAGGTAATGCTGTGAGGAAGGAGCTTATGGTTCAAAAGGAGGTGTATCTTTTTGTTACTATTCAGAAAGGTTCTTCAGGTCCCCACCACATAGGTATCTAGAACTAGAGCAAGCTGTGCCCCTAAGAGTGCCTGAAAATCCTCTTTAGTAAGTAAAATCAAAGGATCCGAGACAATGCCCTTGTGTGGCAGAGGATGTGCAAGACAGTAGACTGAAAATCCAGTAAAACTGGGGGAGAGTAATGTGAAATGTGGTTGTTTGCCAAGTCCTGACTTGTGAAACTAGGGATAGCGATTCTTGACTTTTAGAGTAGTGAAAGAGAGACTTACGAGTTCTGCTATACCAATAGCCTGTAATTATAATTTTAAACATTGAGATTTAATTACTGTAGAAATAAAGACCCAAGCTATTAGTCTATCAAAAATACAGATTTCTGGAATATCATTTGACCTTAGTACTTCTAACTGTACGTTCACAAGTAAAGATGCAATAGTATTTCAATGTGTTAATATTGCAGCAGCAAGCAACAGAGAACTCTGCTTCTAGATAATGTTATGGGATTCTAAGTTTCTTTAAACAGTAGTATTTTCATCTACCTGCCTTCTAATGGCAAATATATCAGGAAGAATGGTGTTTATTATTTTTCAGAACTCCAACACTTGTCCTGAGATAAAAATCACTATTTTAGTGTTATAGGACTTGAGTAATCCGTAAAAGGCATAGTGAAACTTTAGTGAAATCCAGGCACCTAATTGCCTAAAGATCTGATATAATTAGTGGTAATAGAACAAATAATCAATAGATGATCCTGTTGGATTTTAAATCTACCATTCTTTGCTAGAAAAAAATAAATGAAAATTAACAATATTGTAAAAGTATGTCTCAGGACCCATAAAAAGAGGAACCAAAAAAAAATAAGCATCAGCTGGTTGTGTGGAGCATGAGGATCTGTAAAACTTAGTATAGGTTTCAATAGGTTGGATTCAGCACCAGTTCCTCAGTCCAGAAAATAAAGAACAAAAATTATGAAAACATTTGAGCATGTAAAAGATACTCGACTAAATCTGCTTTAGCTAATCCGTTAAATATAATTTTTTTGTATAAGCATATCCTTTGGTCTTATTCAATAGCAGGATACTTGTGTGCTTAAATTTAAGCACTTGATCAAATACTGTGACTAAGAGACATGACCTGAGAAAACTGGGCCATTTGCCTCATCTAGAGTCATCCACACTCCAGAAAAAGCTCAAATTCTCATATGCCAATTATTTATTAGCAGAAAAAAATGGGTTTGATCTTTTCTGATGATACCGCAGCATCAAAATCACAGAATCACAGAGTCATTTAGATTGTAAAAGATCTTCAAGATCATGATGTCCAACCCTTAACCTGGCACTCTCCAGGCCTACCTCTAAACTATGTCTGTAAATGCCACATCTACACATTTTTTAAATACCTCCAGGGATGGTGACTCTACTTCCTGGGCAGCCTGTTTCAATGCTTGACAGCCCTTCAGGTGAAGGAGTTTTTCCTAATATCCAATCTAAACCTCCACTGGTGCAACTCGAGGCCTTTTCCACTCATCCTATTTCTTTTTATTTGAAAAGAGACCAAACCACACCTCCTGGCTCCATCTTCCTTTCAGGTAGTTGTAGAGAATGATAAGGTCCCCCTGAGACTTCTCCTCTCCAGAATAAACTTCCTCAGGTCCCTCAGCCATTCCTCATCAGACTTGTGTTCCAGGCCCTTCCCCAGCTCTGTTGCCCTTCTCTGGACATCCAGAGTTTCCCAGTGTGACTAAATTAAATTTTTTATAGAATTCCATTGTAGGAGTTATGTTTGAAGTGAAAGAGGAATTCCTGTGTGATCAGGAGTTTGGATTGTTTGCTCCAAATCTCAGTTACTTGGCAGTACTTTTTAATTCTTTTTTTTCTTTTTTTTCATACCAGTGTTTTACTTGATATGTTTACATTGGAATAGAGAAGATTTAAAGGATCATTTCCATTTATGTTTTAAAACACGTTATCTAACTGTTTTTCCCCAAATGTGTTTCTCTTGACTTCACTTAACTCACAGTTTGCATCTGTGCCAATAAATTTCAAATGAAAGAAAGGAAAAAAAAAAGTGAAGGAAACTCCATTGTAGTAATTTGATTACTCTGGAAATAAAGCGGTGGATTACTGAAATCTAATTTGGAAGTGATGAAGTGCATGTGATGGCCCAGTAATTATTTCTGCACAGTTCTTGTCCATGGGGAGAACAGAATTATTGGAGACTACATGATGTTAATGATGCTGTAGTTTGACATTCTCACAAGCATGCAGGAACACTGGTTTTAGGAGTACATTTTGTGACAATTTGTATCCATCCCAAAGTCTTTATTACTATGTGCACCAAAATCAGTCTGCATTAGCAGTTTTTGCTGCTGTTTTCTTTTTGCAGAAGAAAACCAAACCATGATCTTAGGATCAGAATTTAACTGTGTATGTTAATTCACTTACAGAAGATGCTGGAGGAAGATGATGCAGTGGAAGATGAAGCATGGAACATTTTGTTATATATAATTTTGCTTGTAATGTTATCTGAAATTTTTGCTAGGCAGTGGCAAATGTAGAAATTGCTATCATCTGTCCATGATTATTAAATATCATTATATTGTAATGCTGAGACTATTTTCATTCTCTTTGACTTATCTTTCAGATTGCAAAATCTCATTAACTAACAGAAGGGCCAAAGCAGAAGGGGCAAATTAATGTACAGATGCACTAATCCTGTACCTCAAGTCTTGATTCCCTAAAGCATGTGATGGTATCAGAATCTCAATTTTTATTTTAATTTAAAAAGTGCTAATGTGTTTTATGCTCAATTTAGGTTTGCAAGCTTAGTTCATAAATAATGCAGAAAATCTGCTGACTATTCAAAGAGCTTCCAGCAAGCTCCTGCCCTGAGCTGGGAGGGAGTTCAGCTTTAGGGAGAAGTTGAATCCTTTTGTCAAGTGAGGGACCAGACCTGCTCTATTCTGAGCATTGCAATATGGATGCCGCTTGGGAAAGAGCACATTTTAATGACATTTGTTCATGATGAGATTCTCACTTGGGAGCAATAGTTCTGTAACTCTCCTCGCTACCCCAGTTGCAATGATAACCTAACATTAGCAATGGTAAGGAAGTATCCTACCAGGATTTGCTCCCTTTCTGCTAACTGGAATCACAGAATTGCAGAAAGGTTGAGGTTGGGAAGGCCACATGGGCCTTGCTCAAGCAGGGTCACCTAAAGCCACTGCCCAGGACTATGTCCAGACCGTGTTTGAGTGTCTCAAAGGAGGGAGACCAGCAGCTTTCTAGCCATGCTGCTCCAGTGCTTGGTCTTACCACCCTTAGTGGTAGATACAGTAGTGCTTGTATTGGGTGTTTGTAGAGATCTACTGCCAATTTACTCAATACTTCAAATAAATACAAAATCATCTTTAGACACTGTAAAAATAAACAAAACCACTACCAACAACAAAATTTATGTTGGAGTCCACATATTCTCATTTTACTTCATCAAACTTAGATAAAAAAATAGTATTAGCTTAAGGTGAGCTTTGCTGCAAATACTAGTCACTACTGTAATTTAAGAAGGCTTCCAAAAGGAAAAAGAAAGTTTAAAGATATTTGTTCTTCTAATAGTTCTTTGTTAGAAGTTATTATAAGTGAATGGATGCTCTCCTTTTACTTTTTAGAAGAGTTAGAAATGGTGCTGGTGTGATGGTTATGAGCTTATTTGGAATAGCCTTTGTACGCTCTACTTGGCTTTGAGGCTTCTCTGTTTAACATTTAGTATACTGATGGCTTTGTGGAATTGCTTCCTGACTGCACCTGCTTCTTCATCAGTGATTTAAAACACTTGGCAGGTAAACTATAGAAGTAATAGAAAGTTGTCTTAAACTAAGCTTTGCTCCATTAATGGAGAACATCCAAACTTTATTTCAAATAGAGCATACCAACTGACTCTAGAAATAGCATCCTATGGCTTGCACCAAGTGCATTCTTTCATCAGTGGGCAGAATGCATATTGAAAGGGCACAAAGATTTAGTACTGAAATTATCTTGTATTTTTCAATGTTTTCCAAGTTAGTGACTTTTGCCTAGCTGGTTTTGCCTTTTTCACTTTTATAGATTTATAGACTCTGATGCTCATTTGTAGTTTAACTTCATGGAAAAGTTTCATCAGCAAAGCCATTTCCCAGGGGTTTGATTCAGGCAGGGGAGTCACCTTCTCACTTTTGAATGACAGTGATTGCTGATGCCAAAAGCATTCTCTGGTGGGGTTGGCGAAACTAGTCTGATGAAAACATCCACAAAAGGTAAACTAGAGATTAGAGGTAATAAGGATAGGAATGTTGCATGCATGTAATCCATTAAAGTTTTCTCTGACAAAGGCCAGTATGTACCATATGGAGACTTACTAATCAGAAAATAATTTGTAGATTTATTGTTTATTTCTCTGTGTGTATTGAAGGGCTGACCCTGCTGTGCTGAAGTCATTGGGAGGTGTTATGACAGAATTAGGGTTTAAATTTTAAATTTCCTAAGCAATCTTTAAAGTGCAGCTCTCTAGATTTGCATGCAATTGCTGTATTTGTAGAATTGAATTTCAGCTGTGACCTGCATTTAGAAAGGCAGATTTAGAACAGGCTGTTGAATCACTTGTCTTACATTTAGGCCATAAGTAACGTTTAAGTGCTGTAGGATACTATGGTACCTAACTCAGTGAGGAGACAACCCACTGCGCTCAAGTGAGACAAAAGCAGACTTTGTGATTACCAGTCATAGCTCTTCTTGCGTAACATGGTGCTTCTCTCTCTGTTACGGGATTAAAGAGTGATCACAGTGAACAGAATGACCAGCAAGGATAAAAGTTTTTAATTTAAAATATAAAAATAACTATATGTTGCACCAAGTGAAAATAAAAGCAGTTTAATTCCTCCTGGATTCTGACGGAATTCTGAAAACATCCCTGTCCCTCTTGGCTATCTTGACCAAATCAGAGACAGTATCTATATTCCATTATGTTCACATAACCTGAAATCCATATGGAAATGTTGAGTGGTGAATCATTTTGTTCCCATTTGTTTTCCCACACTTTGCCTTTCTACTGTGCATCCTGAGTGCTGTGCTTCCCATATGTGGCTGGAAGCAAAGGACTCCAGGCAGCTCCAGTCTCTCGGAAGAATCTGATGGTGATAATGCTCCTGCTACCAAGTTTCAAGAAGCCGTATGCAACTGTCACACTTGGGAACTGCACCTTCTATGAGCCTTTATATTACCAGTGAGGAAATGAGAACTACTGAGTTGATTGGTTCCAGAATAAGTATGTATCTTTACACCTAGGAGTAGAGGGAGCAAGTTCTTCAAAATCAGGTGGCATGAATTCTACCTAAATGACATGTCTCATCTCATTTCTCCTGTAGCTAGGGGAAAAACCCAGCGTAATTAAAACATTTGGAATTCACTGAGTGTCTAGGATCCTTGTCATGTATTTCTGCTGTTACTGAGAAAGTAAGTTGGAAAGATAGAATATATTTTCCTGCTTGCAGAACTGCTTTGAGGATTAAGTCAGTGAATAAGGAATGTGCAAGAAGAAAAGTAACCTGAATGTGGACCTAAGGTTTGTTACCTAGCTGCTAGCAGAGTGATAAAATGAATCGCTAGCCTTGAAAATGAGTATAATAGCTGAAGTTCTGCAATAACTTGCTGTGGAGTAGATTTCCTGCTTTTCACTTAGGAGAGACTTTTGGAAGGTTAAAAATATTTTTAGTTACTGTTGTCTTATTTGTTCATAAAAGAGATACATGATAAAGTAGGCTGCATAGACATATTCAAAATGCAGCATATACTAACCGTCCCTTCCACATGAGGAAAATAATAGGAACTGTCTTCTAATTTACAAGACTTTTAAGGTTATTTAGATTACATATACATATATCTTGTATATAACTATATGAATGCCTATGTATTTCATTCTATCTCTATACTATTTATTCATCATGAACCTAATCCTAAAATCAAGATTTTAACTTGTTTCAGTATGCTTTTTGTAAGGATTGTTTAAGTCTCTCAGTATCTGATCCACTTTCTTGTCAGAGACACTCTGTCCTCTCCTCTGTCTGTTTGCCCTCTACCCTGTAACCATTCCAGGGAAGAATGGTTCTTTGCCTCCATCTTACAGAGCTTGCAGTACTTGCAGGAGTTACTGAAACTAGAGCAACTCATCATTATCTCTAATTTTACCTGACAAAGTCATATTCTTTTATGAATAAGTAAATTAGCAGAGGGTTAAAGCACTTGGTGTTAGTGAATTCTCTTTCCACTTAATGTATGGAAAGAAACCAAGACCAGGACTGTACATTTTGGAAAATCTCGACTTCACTGTGATAGACCAGATCCAGTATAGTAGGCTGCTTCCTTCAACATAAGCTTAGGAGTGGAAACTCCTGCTTTTGTGATGATGGCAGCCATGCACAAGAAAGGACTTGCAATGTTTAATTCAGTCTGCACTGGAGCTAACTTAGGCATTCTGCATTATTTTTTGCTTCCTTAGCCTGGGTACTTACATCTCTTCATTAAGTGGAGCCCAAGAGATTTTGCGTACAGAAAAGGGAGGTTCAGGAATTGCTAAATATTTCAGAATCCTTTTCTGGCAGCATTCTTACTTTGTCTCAAAGCTACTAGAATAGGGACAACTTTAGTACCATTTCTCTGAAGAAATGTTTTTAGCAGTGCTGGGGAGGAATCAACACTTTCCTTTGCTGTCTCTGGAGAGTCTAGCTGCTCCATACCATGGAAATGATATGATAAAGGCACAAGAAAAGCCACTTTTTCAGACATCTGCAAAACCTGATCAAATATCTCATTATGAGAAAAGCAACATTTACCAAAATACTTTGAGAATCTATTTTCTACTATCATGTCAAGGCTAGACAGGATCTCTAGTGTTTCTGAGATAGCTTAAATGGATTTCTTCTTTGTTTCTGGCCTGAAACTTTATGCTTTTTCTATAAAATAAAAGGTATTTCAAACAAGACCTAGATTGAGTGTCCTAACACTAAAAATGTATTTGTGTTTTATAGAATCACATTACAAGCCTGGTATACATATGAAATGCTCTTTCTCAAGCCAGTTATGAGACTCTAATGGGTTAAATTAACCAGGCTGTATAAATGTGAGCTGAACATATGGTCAGTCCCTCTGAGAGTTTTAAAAAGCAAATATCTGCTAAAAGAAGTCAGGTCCAGCTTTTTGTGAGTATGTTGTCAGTATGAAAAGAGTCCTCCTATTTACCACAATGAAAGAAGGGGGACATCAGCAATTATTTCACCTCTCTGGTTGCACACAATGAAGGAGGAGGAAAATTAACTTTTAAATAGGGACAAAAAGGTAAAGAAGTGGAAAATCCATTTGGGAAAGTGATGTGAAGAGTTGTGGAAGAGAGAAGAAAAATTTGATGGCTGGTCTCGTTATAAGAAAAGGAGGAACTTAAACTGCCGCAGTTTTGATTCCTAAGAAAATTGGTTTTGTTTTTACTCCTCATTATAGCACCTCAGACCTTATGAGATAAATGTGCCAAACCCCCAATCTCTTGAAATGAATTGTCTGTTTTAAGATTCTTACCAGTTGTTGGACTGCAAATTTTAGGACTAATCAAAGATATAAGAGGTTTTTGTGCTGTTTAAAAGATGATAAAATAAATGTCTGAACTGTGACATACATATGATCTCTGAGTGAAAGATATTTTTATCTCCTCTGTCATTCAGTATAAAGTAATACTTTCAAGCAAAAAATAAGAGCTAGTGTGGCTACTTAATCTATTTCAAATCAGTTTCAACCTAGCGTTTTGATTTTAGTTTTAGAAGACATCTCCATTGGTCTGAAAATCTGACAAACTAAAAATAGTTTTCCCTTGTCTTTGTGACACTGTTCTCACCTGGCTTACACATTGAAAGTTAGTTTAAGTTGATAGTGATTGAAGAATCAAGTCATAAGTCTTCTAAACAATAGTCAGTCTATTTTCCCCTATTGGATTTTCATCTATGAGAGAAAATTATTGCCATTTTTTCTCGTAGTTGGCAATCTGGAGGCTACAACAAAGCAGTCAAGGACACAATAGCCTGTAGAGAATGAAGCTTCTTTTCATGTCCTTTCCTATACATCCGCTATAATCTCAAAGCAGTGACTGAGATATGACGATGCAAAAGTGTCTGTGCTTATGGACGTAATGGTTTTAAGTTATGCCTAAAGGGTGAATCAAACCTAGTAATATAAACAAAAGGATTTTGCTGTTTGTATCAGATACTTAAAAAATTAATTTTTCCTTTCATGGGAAGTTTACTGAGGTTCATTGATTTCATCTTACATTACATGCAAATAACGTCCATTTTATCTAAAGACCTAAGATAACAAAAAGCATTTTTGCTGAAGGAAACAAAAGAAAAAAGCAAACAAGTCTTCAAACAGCCAGCAACCCCTATGCCCTCTCTTTATTCACCTACTATTATTTGACTGTGCTTCACTTTTTCCCATGAAAATAAATAGAAGTAAATGTAATGTCAGCCTCTAAATAATACACTTTTTGCTGTTTGGCTCTAGTTATTTCATTATCAAGAATATATCAAATTATTATGATAATTTTAGCTCACTCAGACCACTACTTTCAATGTAAAATATTGCTCTAAATGTCAAAGTCTTGTCCAGAGTCTTTAAAACAGTTTTCAACTAGCTCATAATAACATGAGTGTGCTTCCCCATATGACAAAATCAGGCAATAGCAAAGCAGTTTGGAAATAGCCATGGAAGGAATTCTTTGCTGTCCAGTTTGATATGGATCTATTCAGTATCTGGGAAGTTGTTCTGACTTTGCCAGTCAACTTCAATGAGCCAACATGAAGGGTAACAAGATATCCATAATCCATTGAGAATTTTCCTCTGGCTTTTACTTCAGTAAGTGAAATGAACCAAACTCAGTTTTGCCAGTGTTGCATGTGTTGGAAAAAGAGGTGTGGATTGGGCTGGCCACCAGATAAAATCAATCTAAAAAGAGCAGGTAAATTCTGTCCCAATCCCTAAATCCTCTAAAAGGTCTTAGAATTTCAGGACATAGTATGTAGGGCCATAAATGCTAAGGAGTAGTTCCAGTCTGTCGGGGTTTGATTTCACTGTGTTAGAATCAAGAACTTTTTCTTCTAATAAATACTGTAGTTGCATGGCTGTTGTTCAGCTGTAGGTTGTTCTTCTGGAGGCAGCCACCCTACATCAGAACTTAATAGTTTAAAGGCAGGATTATTTGGAATGTGTACACCAAATACCTGATAACTGTAGTTCTTGGAAAATGCTTTTTTTGTGTATTCACCCTGCCAAGGCTGTAGCTGTACTTTTTCCAGTTTGAGCATACGACGCTCATTTGTATTGCACATACATGTAATTTCAAAGGTCACATGATTTCTGACAGTTATTTCAGTAAGCATGATTTAAAAACTGGGTGTGCACAACTCTGTGCAGATTAATATGGTTTATCATCACACTCAATGAAAATGCACAAAGTCTGGGATAGACAGTGTTCTTCCTATGAAAATAATAATTTAGCTTCTAAATCAAGCTTTTCAGACTATTTATTAACTCTGCACCAGGTTTCACTTTCAGTTACATGAGTATAAATCCCTGTATATCTGAACAAGTAGTTTAGGGCTTTTAATACATCAGTTCTCAGACAGTTTTTTTTCAGTATGCTATTAGTAGCATTTTTAGAAATTATTTTCCTTTGTATTTTAGTCATCTAGTCTTCTTACTCCTGAAGCACTTGGAGACCTCAAATTTTTGGCTGGCATTGGATATTAATAAATCAGATCTTCCAGATATGCAGAAACACCTGACTTGCTTTGTGTCTCAACTTCAGTGTTCGTGCTCAGGTCCTGGAATTGTTTGAATTCTTGCTGGCTCACTAGTAATTTCTTTGTGTGCTTTCTTTGTATCTGGAGATATCTGCAGTCAGGTTTGTGATGGAGTGTGAAGTGAAATCACTGCAGAAGCTACAATCAACATGTGAGCTTGAATGGGGGTAAGGAAAGGGGATGGTGTTCTTAGTGCTTCAGAAAAATTTGCTCTGGCTCTTTCTCCAGTCATCTTTTCTTATTGCCAGTCTTCACACAAAGTTTGCTTCTGATGTTTGTAAGAAGATAATTCATCAAGAAGTTCACAAAAGTGACTAAGGGCATTCAAAAGTTTGTAATGGAGCATATTCTATCTATTCTTAATAAGAATAATAAGAATTTGAAATGCAGTAGTGTTCAGAGATACTCATTCTGCATCACTCTGGCAGGGTGTACAAGTGGCCAGAATGGTTTAGTTTCCATTTTGAGTAACTTTGGAGTTAGTATAACAATTAGATCTTAGAATCATAGACTCATAGAATGGTTTGGGTTGGAAAGGACCTTAAAGTTCATCCTTTTCCCACCCCCTGTCATGGGCAGGGACACCTTCCACTAGACCAGGTTGCTCCAAGCCCCGTCCAACCTGGCCTTGAATACTTCCAGGGATGGGGCAGCCACAGCTTCTCTGGACAGCCTGTGCCAGTGCCTCAGCACCCTCACAGGGAAGAACTTAGTGCTTTCAAGTACCCATTGATCCTTCCTCCATGGAAGTTAGTGGGGTGATACAGCATGAATACCTTGAAAATGACAGAGAACAAGCCTCTCAGGTACTGCGCACCAAAACCCAGTCCCAAACCATCCTGCTAATCAGGAAGGTGCACAACTCACTGACTTGCAAATAAGACACTGGTAAATTTGCGCTCGTTTTTATTTGTGTGCCAGGCTGACACTAATTGAAAATCTTTAAGGACAAGAATGCAATTCTTCCTTTTGTACTAAATCTTCCTGAGGTCAGGATTTGGCCCTGCATCTCACCCTCTTAACTCTGCCAGTATTTAGCCTTTCTGATACGAAGTGTTTTTCTCACAATATGAGAAAACATTAAAACTGAAGAGATAATAATGATGATTAAAAGAATAATAGTAATGATAAAATAAGACAGTAATAATAAAAAGAAAAATTTATTTTTATTCATATTGTATTCTGAAATCAGCTTTGTGAAACATACCCAATTGTTTGTAATTTCTGTCTGCAAGCCACTGCATCCAGTTAATACACATGTTAAAATGCACACTATGCATGTCACTTCCCACTAATGAGCTTTCAGAACCCAGCCTGGTTTGCTGCTGTTTCCACAGGGAAATGCAGGAATGGATTGGTTCCTTCCTCCTCTAGCTTGCTCCCCTCCCTGGCAGCCAGCCGTGGCTAGGCAACCACACAGGCCCTCCGGAGCGAGGAGCAGGCTTGGGAGCAGCAGGGGCTGTAAGGAAAGAGGCTCTGGGATCAATTAAAATGCCAGGCTTTTCCAGGCTGGTTTCCAGAGCATCTGTGCATGATTCCACATAAATTTAGGGAATTAAAGATCAGACAAAGGTAAACATTTCCATGCTTTGCTTAGTATTGAATTAAAATGAGGGGATGAAATATGACAAGAGCATTCAGACTGAAGCTGTGTTTAAAGTCTCCATGTTATTTATTTACAGCCAGTTGCTTTATTATTGCAGGTATGTCATAACTATAGGCTGTTTGAGTCACTGCTTGGGTACAGAGTGTATCTGGTAGTTAAAATCAAAATGCTTTAGCTATTGTGAAATGGTATCTGAAAAAACACATTACCTTAGCAAAGATATTTTTTTAAAAAAACAAAACCACACAAAAAAAGCCATACCAAAACCCCAAACAAACAAACAAAAAAACCCAGAGAAAATATTTTTCTATTAGTCACATACTCGGCCAATTCTGGTATTCCGTATCCTGGCAGACATCCTGGCTGTAACCAGAGCTGCTCACAAAAGTCCTTCTGTGTTTTTGAAGTAAGCAACACTACCTTCACAATAAATGAGAAGTACAGGTGCATCTCTCCCTCTGGAGGAACCTCAGACCTTGCACTCAAAGGATCCATAGACCATGAATGAAGAAACGGAGTCACCCCCTGAGGAAAGCCTTGAGGACTTCTTAACTCTTCAGTTAGTTACTGGTGGCAATGAGCAGTGTGAAGG
>JAOEHX010052350.1:0-20928 GCA_025448015.1 Bolborhynchus lineola
GTGGCTGCCCCATCCCTGGCAGTGCTCAAGGCCAGGTTGGACACAGGGGCTTGGAGCAACTGCTCCAGTGGAAGATGTCCCTGCCCATGGTAGGGGATTGGAACTGGATGAGCTTTAAGGTCCCTTCAACCCAAACCAGGCTGTGGTTCTATGGGTCTGAGGAAGCTTTAGAAAAGAGGAATATGCCCACACCACCCTTCTGCAAAGGAGGGGATGGAGGATGCACCAGCTCCCACCAGGATGGCTGCTGTTTTCCCGAAGGCTGGACCCAAAGCTGATGATTAGAAGCACTGTTCATGTGAAAGCAGGACCAGGCTCCCTGCTGTCCTGTTCAAGCAGATTTTCTCCACCCAGTGTCAGAAGCACTGATTACTCCAGGGGAAGCCAAGAGAGCTGTGGTTCCGCTCCTCATGCGGAAACCTGGCATCTTAAATTGCTTTTGTAATTTCATCCAGGTATATCATTAGTGTCCTTCCCATCCTAATTGTCCTGCAGTGCTGCTGTGCAGCATCGCAGAGCACAGCAGTAGGCAGGCAGCAGGGCTGAGTGGGAAAGGCAGGAGATAGATTAGGAAGCCTGGATCAACTTGTGCCAGGTGCTGTCCATGGCTTTTACCTCTTCTTGTCCCTGTTTTTCCACTTGCTGATGCTGACAGATTCAGGAGTCAGACGTTGGAAGTGGATGATCTTCCGGTCCTTTCCAACCCTGACTATTCTGTGATTCTATGTGACAGCCTTAGATCACTCCTGCTTGATGGAGCAAACCCGTGTCACCCCATATCCCCAGGGCAGGGCTCTGACAGGGTGCAGCAGTGATGGGGTTTGGTGCAGCAACCACTGCAGTGAGTGGCTGCCACCTCCTGATGCTGGCAAACAGTCAGGGAGAGAAATGGGGAGGGACCAAACAGGAGTCGGTAGCACTGCATGACCCTTATGCCATCCTCTGAGTTTCAAACAACAACCATGTTTTGATGCCCATTTACTTGCTTGCTCTTTGGAGCAGTAAAAGCCACTGCAGAGTTGTATCTGGAGTTTCTTTTGAGCTCTCAGGTCTTAAGAACATACCTCAACCTGGCTGAGTTTGTATAGACACGATGCATATGCAAGTGCAACTTAACAACTTACTTTGCACTTCACCAAAGAAGGATAAAGCAAAGCTGCATGTCCTACATCCAGGAGCCAACTGACAAGTCACTGTCCCTTAGCAATCACCCCATGACTCACTGAGAATTCATCTCCTCTGTCCCAAAATGATTAGTTGCAGAAAGATGCCTTCTGCCTTTGCTATAGAAGCATCCCCGCACCTGAGACCCCACGGCACAGCACCCTGTTCATGGCATGATGGAATGGGCCAGCCCTATCCCTGTCCCTGTCCCCAGCTGTGTCTGTGTGGAAGAGCCCCAGCCTTGCCATTACCCTGCAGTGAAGCTTTTGCCTTCATTTGGGCAGCTGGCTGCTTGACTGGGAGACCCAAACTGTGCTTTGAGCAATAGCAACAGGCTATGTCTTCAGCAAAGCCTAATGTAGCAGAAGGCAATTGGAAGGGAAATTACATCTTGTGGAAGCAGGTAGCCGTGCAGTGATGTGAAAAGTGTTTTCCCTCCAGTGAGTGTGTGCATGCTGTTGGTGTTTTGGCTTTCTTTCTATTCTTAAAAGGCAGATCAGGATTCAATGCCCACATTTTACTGCAAGGAAAACGATTTCACAGGTCTGCACGCCATGTAGTCACTTCCAGGCATGGCTGCTGGGGCTTGGTACACCTCCTTCCAACCCTAATGCATTCCCCAGTGTAGCAAGAGCATCCTTTCTCGGAGAGGGGGGGAATGGTGAGGTCAGTGGTACAAATATCAGGGCAGTGCTGAAAATATCTCTGCATCCTTCGAGCCAGGGAAATGGTATTTGGGGAAGGGATGAGCTGTGTGCAGGGTGCAGGGAGCAATCCCTGTTTCTGTTTAGAAGCAAAACTCCTACCTGTGCCCATGCTGCTGCCACGCACAGGATTTCACCAGGCAAATATTGCCCCTCAATACAACACCCAGTTTCTCACTGTCTTTTCCTTCCTTTAGCATCACTACTGTGCTTCTCCTGCCAAAGCACAAACCCTCTTCGCTGGCCCCTGGGAGGGGAAGACCCACTTTCCAGTTTAGGTAGCAGAGCCACAGTGACCTGCAATCACAGTAACCCACTTGCAGCCCTCACTAGGACTGCCACAACCTGATTTCCAACCTGTAAATACAGCTTCCCTTTCCCAGCCGAAGAGTACTCACTTGCTGAGCAGCTCATGAGTAACCACCACACTCATCCGGGATCTCCGGGCCTGGATCTATGTACCCAGGTGTGAAAATACCAGAGCTGGCTTATAAACCACTCTGTCAACCCTCTGGGACAGGAGATGCCCCAGAAATATTAGATGTGATTCTATTCTCTTTCTCAATGGGTCAAGTCCAGTCTGGGTCTGAGCAGCCTCTGCATGCTCATTTGGGGCTCAAAAAAGCCACTAAATGAGTTTTGTGCAGTACACAGCTCATCAAGGATTCAAATGTAATAAGGGTGTTTATAATGGATTTAAGGAAAAAAGAATATATTCCCTGCATGCATAATTTATTTACTCCACATGTATATATAGTTGAAAATGTGCTGTGTTAGCTGTGAAAACTGCACAGCTAGCAAAGGGAGAGAACCTTCACCCCCCGCCATCCTTTTTATCTGATGGGTCAAAGAGACATCACAAATTGTCAGATGCTCCTGAAATTTCATCTTTCAGTCATTTCAGTGTAAGCTCCTTTTCAGAACCAAACCCCAGCTCCCATTTCCAGGCTGAATGCTCCATGTGTCACACTGAAGCTCTCAGTGCCATAGAATCACAGAATCCCAGACTGGTTTGGATTGGAAGGGACCTTAAAGCTCCTCCAGCTCCAACCCCTGCCATGGGCAGGGACACCTTCCACTGGAGCAGTGCTCCAAGCCCCTGTGTCCAACCTGGCCTTGAGCACTGCCAGGGATGGGGCAGCCACAGCTTCTCTGGGTACCCTGTGCCAGCGCCTCAGCACCCTCACAGGGAGGAATGTGTGCCTTGTCTCTAACCTGCCTCCAGCCCTGCCAGTATGGCAAAGGACACCCAGGAATGCAGGCAACCTGGGTCTCCTCTTCTTGTCTCCTCTGTATGTATTTGATTGAGATGGGCTGAGAAAGTCACCAAATGCCTTGATTTTACATCCAGAGAGTTCTGGGTGATACTGTGTGGATGGATGCTCCAAGAGTGTACCTCCAGCAGCACTGAGTTCTTGCAATTGCACTGCACAGACACATGCTTGTCGATTGAATGTTGGGGGAGATGCAGTGGGTGCTGAGAGCTTCACCTGCAGATGATGGAGAGAGAAGCCACCATGGGAGAGAGCTGGGGACCAGAGGGCTCATTGCTGGTCTTGCTCTTGGTTGCACAGATGGATTCTCTCTTCCCTTCCTTCCTTGCCTGGTAAGATGCTTAGTTCATTTCTTTAGGGACTTAGTGACCTCTCTCTGACCTGGTAGCTGGATCTCAACGTGCTCCAGGGAAAAGAGGAACCATAAATTTACCTTCACTCACTAAAATAAATTACAAGAAATTAATGTCCCATAATGAGACAATTTGTCATTACTGATAGGCCTGGCTTTAACGGAGGGTTTTAAAACAGCACCATTAATTTATATGGCTTTGCTATTTAATACTTAAACAGGATGAATCTTGCTATAAAGGCAGTTTACTTGGAAAGCAGGCAAAGAGTGGGGGAGGAAAGGGGCATGGTTGCATGTGTGTCTGGGGAGCACGAAACTGCCTCTTGCCTTCAAGTGAAGGAAAGGTGGGTTTAGCTCTATAAATCTGGCTGATGAATGCAGCTCCTTTTGAGGAACAGGCTGAGGCCTCCTGAATGACAATGCATTCCCTAAAAACAGGAGCATCTTACCTCCTGCTTTCCATGAGTTACTCCAAAGTTCGCCCATCTCCAGGACCCCTGGCTTCTGGTTAGTCCATGAGCAAACCCAGAAAGCAGGATAATTCTTCCAGCAGGGGAATCTGAGCTCCCTATAACGTTGCCTTCCCTCACTATCCCCTCCTACAGAGCTTCTGTGTGAGGTTTGCAGGACTGCTACAGGCTTTACAGATGAACAAAGGTGCCTGGAGCAGAGGATACCGGTGCTTATGGTGAACAGCCAGTCCTTTCCCTTCCCTTTGGCTTCTGCAGGTGGATTTAGAGATGCACACAGCAGTGTTAGTATCTTTACATTTGTATAAGCAGCTAACGTCTTTCTGTGTTTTCAGTATACCTCCCCATGTTTTCACTACCTTCTCCACTCTGTCTACAGTCAGTCTGCCACACTCTGCTTCTAAAAAGACTGAAAAACCAACAATGAGGCATTTAGGAACCAAAAAGCATCAAAATCCTTTGGATGGACCTCTTACATTGCCTCTTTTCCTGGAGGTTACATGGATGTCAGCCAACAATCCCATTGTCCCTTGGACCCTGCCCTCATGGAGCCCCTTGCCAAGCCCTGGAGCAATCTCCTGCAGTCCCTGGATGAACAATCCTCCAGTCCTGGTCTGTGACTTTCATTTGGCTCTTGCACTGCTGCATAAACAGCAGGGGAATAAGAGCTCAGAAAGCAGCATAGTGCCTGCCCTGCAGCACAGCACAGCCAGCCCTGCCGCCTGCTCAGCCTCTACCTGCCTGGCTTGGGGGCTCTTGGGAGCTACAGTTAATTAAATGACTGTTTATGGAGCTGAGCTGACTCCCCTCTCCCAGAGATCATTGTATCGTTCTTATTGTTTTCCACTGCCCATTGTTATTCTAGAGAGCTCTGCTTTCATTCTCCTTATAAAGGGCACATCTGCCGTGCCAGGGTGGCCACCAGTTGGGCTCAGAAAGGGAAGGGTTCAGTAGCAGCCACGTTGTCCAGGAGCCCTGCAGGGACTCAGCAGAGCACTAAGCCAAAGGCAAACATCCAAGCTGCTGGAGGTCTTCATTCTAATCAGATTTACTTCTTACACTTCATCCTAATTAGAAGTCATTTTGGTGGCATGTCCTACATTACAGTCATAAATTAAATATCTCAATAACCAAAAACATTTAGCATGATGCCTTCTTGGAATTACCCTGCTTCTGGAAGAAAGGCAAACCTACTCTGTTAAAAGAATTGTTCTCCTAGAAACATCATTAGACTTCATCTACTGCAGTGAGTTATCACCTGCAAGGACAATATGAAGAGACCCTGAAGAGTCTGACCTAGAGCAGGTATTAAGTCATCTTCTTTTTGGTGTAGAATTTCTGCTATCCTTATCAAAGCAATATCTCAATCAGAGCCTTGTGCTGCTTCAGCGTCATCCTTATAGCAAAGGCCAATCAAGAGATCTCCTGCTGCTCAATGGCATTTTATCCAAGGACCATCCATACATAGGAATTCTCCAGATGGGAAGAGACTTTTAGCAAACTACCCTTTACTTTCTCTCCTGATCCCCTGCCTTTCAATAAAGGACATCTAGCAGCTCCTGCAGTGCTTCAGGCATTGTGAGAGGACCTGGGGTGGCCCATCTCCATGTCCTAGCAGGTTGGTTAGACCATCCATGAATCACTGAATTAATTTCCCAGTTAGAGTTCAGTGAATACGAAGTTTTGGGACTGCTGTGGTTTATGAACCTGATTTAGTTCTGCACTGTGATGAAAGGAAGTCTTTTTCAGTAAAAGTAATGGTGTCAGAGCTTCTGGCCTGAAACTCAAAGGCCAAGGTTTCAATTCAGAGCCCTGCGCTTCTCTGGAGTGGATAGAAAAATTCACCCTTCCCCTTAGAAATACGATGGGAAAATACTCTCATTGCATGTTTCAGCTGGAACAAAGCATTTCACCCCGAGGAGAAAGGAATTGGGTCAAAATATTCCTGCTGCTGTTGTGCTGGGACAGCCCTGGAGCTGGTTTATTACTGCTCTCAAGGTTTTCTCTGATCTCAACTTTACCTCCCGCCAGTGACCATCAAGACAGAGGTGCAGTGTTCAAAGCCCTTGTTTCACACATCAGAAAGGTTTGCACACCCAGGGGTACATAACATGGGACATTGTGGATTTAAACTCAAACATCTTGCTCTTAAACTGCTGGAAGAGGCAGTTATTTTGGGGTGACATAAGGTTGGTTTCTCTGAAGCAGAGCTCCTTTCAAGCTGAAGGAAGACTGATCTGCCAGCAGAAAGTCTGCATTTCACAGTGGTCAAGTTAAACTGGGCTAAAATGGGAGTGATTTTTATGGCAAACACATATAAAATCCGTACTCTGAACAAGCTTAATCCATCGAAATTTCCTGTGGAGAATTCAGCTGCTCTTATCCCAGACAAGGGAGTACCCACTGGAAATAAATAGCGTATGGTATTCTGTTTGCACAACTTCTTTGAGGCGGGGTTTAGGGCTCATTCTTACATAAATGTCCTTGTGCCTTTATCTTCAGCAAATAAAATACTTCATGAAACTTAATCAGCCCTCCAGGACCTCAATTTTCCTTGTCAGTTTGGGTGGGTAAATTCATACCTGCTACTGCTGTATGAGAAAGAAAGGCAGCAAGTCCTCCTCTGGTTCATGTTCACATGATCTTTATGGCATGCACCTAGACAGACAACTCTGCCACATTCTCTTCAGACTGCACACCAACTCTATTACTCTTTGGGGCCAGAGAATCAATAAGCTTAATGGAGCAAACATCCCATTTATTTTTATGGGATTTAGCACAGTGAAAATCACTGTTTCAGGCAGTAAAATTCCATGTCTGACCAAAACATTTTCTATTGGGTTCTAGCATCCTCCATCCCAAAGTGCAGATAAGGCCCGAAGCTTCAGAGGAAGGGCAGAAGCACTCATAGCGTGCTTAGCCAAGTGTTCAATGGGCAAAAGCAAATCCATTCCTCTTCCTTTGCAAGTGATCTTATGTCCTGAAGCATGAGGTTTCATTACCCTTATCGTAGCCTTAGTTTGCAGAGCATCAAAGGTTATTAATGGTCATAAAATTACCTATTACTGTTTCATCTGTAAGCACTGTATTTCTTTTTATGGCAAGCTTGTTCCACACTTTGACTACCTGGAGCACTCACAGGACAATGCTGTAATCCTGCAAGTTGGATCAGCAGTCATTTTATTCACATTATCTATGTGCACAATATAATATAAGCAATAATCTTTGACTATCATTCTGACAACACAAAATCTCATTAAGGTCAATGGTTCAAGAAGTCATTTGGCTTTGGTGGAACATGGGCTCATTAAAATAAGGCACAAGTACCATTTGAGGGGGACCTGGAAGATCTCTGGAAACGCGAGCAGAAAGGCTGTATTCTTCCTTTCTTTCACTCCCTACCTGAAGAGAAGGGAGTGTTTAGGGACAAGATTTCCATCCTACAAAAAATCTCATTTTTGGAGAGCTTTTCTTCAGTCCAGATCAGAAGGACAATCATGAGATGTTGCACACAAGTGGATGCACACCCCACTTAGCCTCCATGAGGGAGAGCATCTACAGCAGGGATGCTTGGCAGCTCCCTGGCAATGAGTGAGGAATGAGCATCAGTGGAGCAGAATATGCTCCTTGCCTGAAGTGTGTGGCATTCCCAGCAGGAAGATCAAGGCACAAAATGATAAACAGGCTGTAAGGAACATAAAAGAGGAACAAGAAATGAGTCTGTAAGCATGTTAATTGATAAGGAGGAGATCAAAGAAGTGGCTGGTGCACTCTTCAACAGAGAGGCACAGATGGGGACAGATAGGATGGTTCACGTGCACAGTGATGCATTTGCAGAGTCGTATTCAGGTAGGCTGGACTGCATGGTTAATGTTGGCAGCAGCAGGGTATGTGCTCATGCTACAGCAAGGGAAAATAGTGAATTGGGGAATATTTCAGTAAATCAAGTACTTTGAGATGAACTTTCCTTGGTAATGTCTGGAGCACTTGATGGCCTAAGCAATGCAGGCTCATAACTGGTGTGATTCTTGTCAAGGACACTTGGACAATGGGTGATGTCCCAGCAGGCAGCAGAAGGAAAAACATTGCACCTACTGTAGGGAAAGAGAGACCCCATTATTAGAATCAGTTACTTGGTGCAGACCCAATGCACACAATCACACTGGTTCTCTCTAAGCCTCAGAAGGATAATGAGGAGGTGAATCACAGTCAGGACAGATGTGTCAAGAACAATCTCCTCTCATGGCAGGGTGAGAGGCTTTGTGTATAAGGGAGAAGGATGTGCCCGTGTAGTGCTTTGGATGTTGTTCCACTCTACTCAAAGGCAAGGTGGGGAGACACAACTGGATGCCTAGTGAAGCCAAAACACTTTCAAAAAGCCTATTCAGGGAGTAGCTAACAGTTCTCTGGGTTGTTTGAGGTTGAGCAGGGTCCCACCTTGGACCTGATGCTGTTTGGTGTGTTCCAAAGTGGAGAGTATTTAGGTTAGGTGTGAAGGAAGCTGTAAATGCTGGCGTAAACGATTGGTTAAGGACAGTGCATTAATAATTGAAATACTATAATACTTACACACTATAATCAATGAAATACTATCTCAGGAAGGAAATGGCTAGTTTTTGCTCTGCGGAAGAGAATCAGGAAGTGACAGTGGGTTGCATAGTCAGCATCAGCAGAAGATGATGTCCTGGTACATATATACCTATATACATATAAATATGCACATAAATATATGTATGAGAGCTGTAGCAAGACATGGGAGGAACCTTCTTGACTTGTTCAGCTCAGAAATGTCTTAGTTGAACTTGAGAGTTCATGGATGGACCCAGAGAGGGTGGAGACATCCTGAGGACAGCAGGGAAGGACAGGACAAGCTGGGGCTGTCTAGGGAAAACTGACCAAGAGGAACATGATAGCCCTTGAAAATATATCAAAGTAAGATGATAAAAAGAAAGGAGTGAACTTCAACTTTGGGGACAGGACAAGAAATAATAGGTTCACCTCCATCAAGTGCTATTTAGGTAGGCATTAGGAGAGTCTTTCTAATAGTGATAATGGCACAGCACTGGAGGGGGTTGTTCAGCTGATTGATTGCAAACTCTCAGTTTCTAGAGGGTTTTGCGAAGAGGTTTTACAACTGTCTGCTAAGGAGGGCTTTGGCACAGCAGATTTTATGTTGTAGCTGGGATAGATTCAATGTCTTCAGTCCTGTCCCTGCAAGGCTGTGCTCAGGTATAAAATGTCATTTTTAATAGTAAACATCTGTGTAAGATGGATGTTCTTATGTATTTATATCTTCAGATTTGTAAAGATACATTTGAATGTCAACCTTTATATTCAGTAATCATACAGAAGCCTATAATTAATGAATTAAAAAATAATGATGGAATTATTTGAAAGGAGAACATCAGAGATTTCAGCTCCTCTGGAAAATGTCACCAAAATCAGTAAGGAAAGCTTTTATTAAAAGAAAAATAGTTGCAACACTGCTTTTTCCAATAGGAAATGGATCATTCTGAAGTGCAGAGTCACCCTAATTCCCTGCAATTAACTCTGAATGGCCTCCAGAGATTTTTCTGCTGTAAAGAAGAGAGTTAATGTTTTAACTCACTATGCTCTATGAGTCTTTGTATGTGACTTATTACTGTCATTAATAGATCCTTACCTTTGTGTGGATATTGATGAATAAGGAAGTGTTAGCTCCGTAGAAGGAAGCTTCCACACATCACTGGAGGGGCGGGAAATCCATCCCCACTTTCACAGATCTTTACCCCTGGTTTTACAAGCAAGGAAACTGAATCCTGTGGAAGGACAGAGCCTCGCTTAAAGGTTGCAGAGTGAACAGCAGCTCAGTACCCAGGGCAAGTGTGAACTCAGAATGCTCCTTCTAAATGACAGAGGATGTGTAAGGGATATGAACTTCAAGGTGATGCTGTAAAAGGGCTAGAAAGGTCAGATCAGGGTTATGATTCCCCACACACACACACAAGGAACAACTTGCTTTTATTTACATAGGACATCATTTCATCCCTGCAGCCTTCGAAGGAGCTGAAATCCATCACCCAGCTTGGCAAGCCTGGAGGGCAAAGAGGTGAAATGTCTTTGTGGAGGTCACCAGGTGGGTTACTGCCAAGCCCAGGGATGGAGCTCAGAGGACTCTGTCCCTTGTGCTGCTCACGCTGCTGCTCTGGGCTGATACCTGCCATAGTTTATTAACAGAGGTCCCAGACTGAAGTTCAGCAGTAAATAAGTCGAAGGAGGAGGAGCAATCAGTATTTACCAGCAGATTTTCGAGCTCCTTGTTGTTTGTTCTCTCCTGCTTTACTGCTCCTTTCCCCAAGCTGAGAGACACAAATGGCTCCTCCTTCCTTTGAGGATCAGCACAATATTTAAATGTCAAGTGTGATGCGGAGGTGACTTTACCTCTTCATCCCTCCTGCAAAAGAAGCAACCCAGACAGCACAGATCTTCCAGTCCAGGGGCAAAACAAAAAGGAAGGGATATAGAGCCTAAGGGTCTCTTCTTGCTGACCTTTTCCACATGTTTTTGACCCATCCTACCTCTACAGCCCAAATTTCCTCCTCTCTTTTCTCCTGCGCTCATTAAAACAGCAGCAAGTGTTCGGCTGCAGCTGCCTCTGCTGATATACACGCTTGATGGTTCCACCTTTCTAGGGACACACAGAAATAGCTGCGGGTTCCCAGCAGAGGAGGGAGGTGGATTGAGGAGGTGGATAACACAGAGAGAGCAAATGAGGGCTTCGATCTTGCTGTGCTCCACTGAAGCAGCACTGAGCTTGTATAGGCAGAGGCATTGCTCCTGCACCCTGCGGGAGGAAGATCACAGCTAAACAGCCATGGAGATGTGGCCTAACAAGTGCCAACAACATTATTGCCACATTGCAAACATCACACCTGCGTGAGCAATGCTATTGTAAGAAAGCTTTGGAAAATTGGGGCTGAGGTTATTTTCCAGCTGGTTTGCATTCCTCGCGTTGGGCACCTTTGTGGTATAAGCGCGGATGGGAAGGAAAGAAAAACAAGCAGCATGCACTGAAATGATGTGTTCATGCTGTAAGGGCAGGGGATTGGACTTGGCTGTCCTCTTATGGCAGCAGGAGCCCGGTTTAGCTCCACACTTGCTTGAGGCTCCCTGCACATCTGGTTACTGCTGAGGAACGGGATGTTTCCATTCCATGACCTACCAAGTGCTGGCCAAATATCAGTATGCAGATGGTGCGAAACTGAGGCAGAGAGGGCAATCTTTGACCCTTAGAAAATCCCAAGTGTCCAGACTGTGATTCCTAGCTGTGCAGGAAATCACTGCCTTTCAAAGTCCTTAGAAGCTGAGAGAAGTAAAAACTGGTGGAAAGCCACAGAAGTGGAAGATGTGATCTCCTCCCTTCCACAGGGGGCTGCCTCATATTCCTGCCTGTGTCAGACTTCTGGGATAACAACATCACTGAAGACTTGAGAGCAGCATGGTAACTGCAGAGGTGGCCAGCACCTCTTCATTGCTTATGCCCCATCCATCTGAATCCACCTGTAGACCGCCACAAATACTTTAAGCTCTTCACTTATTCTGGGTTGGTGCAGCCTCAGGGGGATTCCTTTGCACTAATGAATATGGCTTTTACTGGGATTACTATTATCACTTTCCAGAAGCCTTTCACTCACTTAAAGCATCTCATTCCTTACGCTGCGGTTTCCTTGCAAGGAAAACTGGAGCCTGTATTGCCAAGATACCCTGTACAAAGCCATGATAAAATGCAGACCAACACACACCCTGCTTGTACCCTCATTCATCCAAATCCAGGTTGACCAGTACTTGAGATCTGGACCTACTGATGTCTGCTGTATCTCAGCCCAGATAAGCATCTTTATTGTGTCTTTCCTTTGGCTTTGCCAAATAATCCAAAGATCAGCCCCTGATTGTTCCAGCAGTGAAAGTACATCAACAGCACAGCTCCACTGCTCCAAAACTTTGCAGAATGATTCCCTGCCTTCCCTTTTTGAGCTCTGTTTCTAAGGTTGCAGACTTCAAGAGAAAGGTGGGTTGCCCTAGCAACATCTCAGCACTCTGCCTGGACATAAATTACCTGTCAGTCTCTGAGAAAAAGATGAACCGGATGAATCTGCAGCATTTCTTCTTCTAAAGCAGGATTTTCCTTCCCTTTTCCCCAGATCACTTGACCAGAGGTGTTCAAACTCTCTAGAAAATAAGAGAAAATGGAAAGAAAAGAGGGTGGAATAGCCCATTTCTGAGAATTCAGACTCTGTATCCAGTAGAAAGTCACTGCTGGGAAGATCCCACCCATAGAGGCTTTTGAATTGCAAAGGTTTCAAGTAGTTGAGGGCAGGGGAAGGGAGACAGCCTGGTACAAAGAGAAGGCAAAGCAAGCTGGGGCAAGTAGTTTCTCTCTACGAGGAGCTGCAAGTCCCTTTGCTCCCCATCTCCCACCACTAAAGTCCGTGTTCCTCTCTGAGCCGAGCAGGGATGCTCAGGGCAAGGCAATGTGGTGTTTTCTGAGCCTCAAGCCCTGGCTGAACACCTGCAACCAGAGCACCACAGGCTCTACAGCCTCTTATGAGCTTCTGCCCTGAGATTCAGCTTCTCCTTGCTTAGTGCTGCATAAACCCCTCGAGCCAACACCTGGGAAGCCATAGGGACCTTCAGTGTCTTTGATGGACGATAATTTCTCCACCTCTTTGGACTTCCTTCTCAAAAAGGAGAGGTATATGTGCCCCAAAGAGCACATGGTGAGAAAGGGAGGCAAGCCCAGGCTCAGTTTGCTCAGCAGGAAGCCTCTCATGCACCAGGAGGCTCTGCTGTCTGCATCAGAAAGGGCTGCCGTCCTCAGGCAGTGAATAATTCAGGGTAATTTACGTAACCAGAACTGGAGCACGTCTGTGTGTCCTTGTGAGGTCTCCCAGGCACCACAGGCCGGATCCATCAGGATGGGGAACCCCAGCCCCAGCCCCTGCTGGTGTGCAGATCCTCTGGAAAGTATAAATCGCCTCTTGTTTCTTAACAGCTTTGTCCAGGGGTTCCTCTTTGCAGAGACTCTGAGGCTCAGTCTGTGGAGAGAGCAGGGAGACAATGCACTCCCTTGGATGCACTGAGGAGGGTGGTGATGCCCAAAGGTCTCCCATCAGACCTACCAATGGCTTTAACCTGCCAGATTTGTCAGAGATTTAACCTGTCAGAGGTTGAGATGAGCTCTTAAGCACAAGCTCTTCCCTGTGAGGCTGCTGAGGTGCTGACATTGCCCAGAGAAGCTGTGGCTGCCCCATCCCAGGCAGTGTTCAAGGCCAGGTTGGACACAGGGGCTTGGAGCAACTGCTCCAGTGGAAGGTGTCCCTGCCCATGGCAGGGGTTGGAACTGGAGGAGCTTTAAGGTCCCTTCCAACCCAAACCATTGTGTGGTTCTATATTCTATGATCACCTCTGGCCACTTACACACCTTTCCCAGCCCTACCTTGGCTGCTCCGCTGCAGCACAGAGCCACAG
Source organism: Bolborhynchus lineola (assembly GCA_025448015.1). Lineage (NCBI taxonomy): Eukaryota > Metazoa > Chordata > Aves > Psittaciformes > Psittacidae > Bolborhynchus > Bolborhynchus lineola. The sequence goes on from JAOEHX010052350.1 coordinate 13,472, forward strand.
CGAGGAGCCCCAGGAAGCCAGCCAGCCAAACCCCGGCAGGTCCTAATGCCAGCCAGGATTTAAAGATCCCGAAAGAATGATGTGCGCAGGAGCCATTAATATTCAAGGGGAGCCTAAATCTGCAGTGAATGTTCCCACTACTGCTGGAAGTTGGATGTCAGGAGCATTTCCACGGTGTTCCATAGCATGCAGGGAGATTTTGATCCTGAACACAACCACTTTCATGCAGTTTAAATCTAAAAGTATTTCGAGGTCTTTTTTTCCTTTTTCTTTCTTTTTCTTTCTTTTTCTTTCTTTTTTCCTTTTTTTCCTTGCTTCTTGCATTTAAGAAGAAGAAAGAAAGAAGGGAGAGCACCAGCACAGACCCTGTCAGTGCCAAGCCTGATGCTGGCAAGGCGGACAGCATTAGAGTCGTGATCCTCTTATTAATTTCAAAGTGAATTTAATAGGTCACTCAATGAGTAAGAAGAAAAATGTCAAGAAGAGGAAAAACACAGTCCAGAAGCAGCATTATGGATATTGAACCCTGTGCAACCCAACTCCTAGGCTTCAATGACAAGAAACAAAGGTGTTTCCCTCAGCATAGTTAGCTAACTCCTAATGAGTTCAGTGCAACAAGTAGTTTTGCACACCAGTCACCAGGTCAAGGCAGTGCTTGCTGGATCTGCATCTTCACATGAAGACTATCTCCTCCTGTCATTAGGAGCTTATCCCACAGTGCAATAACGGATTCAAGTCACGTCACCACCTTTCTTCTGGGAGAACAAGCCTGTAGCAACAGGGATGGAGCTTAATGAGGAGGATGGGAGACAACGTTACCCATCTGCCCGGTGTAATGGATGCAGTGCTGTGTTTTACATCGCTTTCAGAAGCAGTTGGTGTCAGCCCCATCACAGCCCAGCCACCAGCCAGTGGGGGTGGCATCTTTGGTGCCATCTGGCAGTTTCTAGGGGGAAAGAAGCAGTTATGTGAAAGAGAAGCAGAAGTGATGCTGTTTCTCCAACGTGACTGCAGTGGACAGGAAGGAGAGATAATGTGAACAAGGGGAAGTTTTTAAACAAAGTTGGGGTTTTGTTAATGAAAACCCATTTTTTTCCCTCAAAGAAGAGCTTTGGGAATTCCTGTTCATTTAATATCTAAGAGCATGTGTGAAAATAAAAGGAAACATTCCCCCCTTCACACCCCTGTGCTCCCTCCTCTCTGACCTCCCTGCTTTCTGCTGATGGAAAGGGGGACAAGGCAGAGGGAAAGGGCCAAAGCCTAAAGGAAATGTGGTCACATTTCAGCAGCTGATGGTCTTTCTGTGAGCAGTTTCGGGCTTTCTGAAGAAAAGTGAAGAGGATTATTGGGACTCTCCTATAAAACTCAGTTACACACATTGGCCAGGTCCTGCTACAGGACATGAAGTTATTTTTTCCTTTATTCCATATTCCCACAAGTGCTGTCAAGTCCATTTAACAGCTAAGGAAACTGAGGCAGAGAGGCGTAAGGCAAGATATAAGGACATGCAGTAAATCCTGGGCAGGAATGGAGCCAAGCAGAGATTTGCTGCTCTGCAGACAGGTAAATGTTCATTATTTACCTGTTGGTTTTAATTAGGTCTAATGAGGACCATCTCCCCTCCACTGTGGTCCTTGCAGCCTTCCCTCCAGAGGGACAGGGGCATGCGGACATGTTCCTGTTCTGTCCTTCCACATGAATCACTTCCATCACCTTTGGGTGAGTGGCAGAGCCCTGTTCCTGGCTGGGCAGGGGGCTCGGGTGCAGGCATGAGTTGGGCTTTGCTCAGCACATCCCTTTTCAGTGGGTGCAGCAAAAATCACTGAGCAGTCGCAGCAGGGCCCTGTGCTGGGAGGAAATGTTGATCAGCCATGACAGCCTCTGTCTGTTAGCATAAGGAGTGCCAGAGTGATGGATACAGCCTTTTCTTTCTCTAGCTCTGAGGAGCGTTTTGCTTTTCAGTTGGTGTTAGGGCAGCCAGATCACATCTGCTACAGTCTTTAGACCCTGTTACAGCAGCCAGCACTGATCCCTTTGGGATGAGCAAGGCAAGTGCTCCCAGATAATGTTTTGGGAAGCTGCTGAGGCACGATCACCACGCTGGGCATTGTCGGACCTGCTCTAGCAAGAGGCATCAACACAACCTTTAGTCAAGAGAAACAAGCATGAAGCTAAATGAAACCCCCAGAAATCCTCAGGGAAGCACCAAAGTCCCTGAAGTTATGCGTGCTCCAAACTGTCATCATGCAATCAGTCATCCCAACCCAAAGCCCAGCAGGAGCAGCCCCAAACAGCACAAAATACATGCCAGTGCTCCCATGGAATGTGTCACTGCTGCCCGATCCCTAGATACTGCTTCATGATGTGGTTAGAAGGGGCCATTTGAGGCTTTTGGGGGTCAGCACAAGAATAATTGCTTGCATTTAGCAGCCAGACAGGGTATTTATAGAAAACCATTAAAACAAATCCAATCTTCTTACATTCTCTTGTACCACTGCTCATTACATTTTGTTTGCTCTTGAAAGCAGTCAGAGCCTGAGCCCGAGGACATCAGGCTTCAGGGACCAGATCACATTTGTTTGGTTTTTATCTACAGCTGGTAACTAGGTTAAAATCTAAAGTAGAGCTAATCAGGCCTAAAAATACCATGGCTCCCATCACAGGATGAGGCCATCATTACCATTCATATCACCAGTGATGTTAGCATGCTCCTGACACCTGACAAATAGCAGAGCTTTTAGAGGTAATTGAATGAAATTATTAACTTTCCCCAAGCTCTGTTCGCTTGTATTTACACCCTGGATTGGGCACTGTGCTCTGAGGCATCTCAGCCCAGCTCTAAACATCACAGTGATCTTGGGATTATGGGAATTCTTAAGGAGATTTAGCTGAAAGTCACACTATATCTTAAGTTTCTTGAAGTATAGGAGTGGAGAGTGGGGAGAAGTTACCTGGGATGGGTGGAATTATTCCTATCTGGATACTTTTATTGGGAGCGCGATGGATTTGATAACAGGGTAGTCTGATCCTAGTCCCCTATAGCAATGATCGCCCTTCACCCATTGCAGCTGAGGGCTGAGAACAGGAAAACATCACTCATCCTGCAGCATCTGGAAGCTCCTGAGTCCATGCCTTTACTTGATGCTTCCTGGCTGAATTTATTGTGTCTCCAGATTGTTCCCTACCCCTCACCTCTCCATGCTGGACTCAGGGTTCCTGGGGTTGGGGCCTCTTTGGTCCATCTCAGCAAAGCCTCTCATGTTCTTACAGTCTTTCACCCCAAATTTCTCACCAGCCTTTACTCTTTTCAGCCTCACTAACTTCTCCAGACTGGCTGCAAGGCAAAGGTATCCCACACAGACCCAAACCCTTGCAGAGAGGGGGTTACACGCATTGCCTGACCCAGGAGGACCATTCAAACCATCACATTTCCAAGCCTTTTGCACTTTTCAGGAGACATCAACCAGAGGAAAACACATCAGAGCCGTGGGTTTAGGAGGGTATAACAAGTCCTGAGGCACAGATGCTGGGTTTGATCTGTGTTTGTGCAGCACTGAGCATGAGCAAGTCCCCGGTGTGAACTGTCACAGTCCCCTAACCCCACATTTGCTCCTTATCTTTGAAGGCGCTCTTAGCCTTAGACGTCCTCAGCTGATGAGAGCAGACCTGCATATTTAGATTTCAAGCTGTTCCATACTTAGGATCCTTTTGTGTCCTTGGCTCTGCACAGTTTAAGGAACAGAGCCAAATAACACCCCGGGCCACAATTTATTGTGTTTTTGTAAGAAAACGGGAGCATAATCGATCTCTGCACAAACTCTCCAGAAACCTCGGCTCCATGCAAGCCTTGTCGCAGTCCTACTCAACAGAATGAGGGCTATTTATGGCCTTGTCTCCTCTAAAATAAAACACGTTCTTTAAGCTGTTTGCAAGTGAGATCATCTCTGTTTCTTCAGCAAATGTATAAATAATGATAATGCAGCTAGGAACATGCTTTGTAACTAGGTCTTTGGCAGCACGGGGAGTTGCATCAGTCTCTGCAGATGTTCAACCTTTATGGACCGCCACATGGAGCCTCTTCAATGCAGTCCAAAAGCCTTTTGTAAGCAGAGAGGAGGTATTTGCATTCCTACACTGGCTCAGCCTCTCAGGAGGCGCTGGTCCCCCAGAAACACAAATGGGCCTTACTCATTTCTCTTTACCTCCCACCATGGACCACCATCTGACTCTCAGGAGGTGTCGAACACTTCAGTCCCCTCTGAAATCAGAATGCACCCATCCTTTTCCCGGCACCACTATTTGCAGCTCAGCACAGGGCAGGATTGCTCACTTGCTGAGTGCAGGCAGTGGAGGGCTTGTTTTCCATTGTGGGGATGGGGTCCAGGCATGTGGGTGCTCCAGCTTCTTGTTTCAGCTTCCAGAGGTGCTCAAGGAGCTTAAACAAAATCAAAACACATTGGAAGGTTTAAGTTTTTATGACAACATAGCTATTTTCACCTAGACACCACACAGTGCTCCTTCTTAATATGTGTTTTTGTTAATAAATGGAAATCCTAACTTTCCTGCCTGCTCTGAAGTGGCTTCAATGTCTACAGACGATCTAATTCCATCAGGCAGAAGGAAGAAGGCAGAGACACCTCATGATCTGCCCATAGTCCCCAAACCAGCAAATTGAGAGTTAAATCCCAAGTCCCAAGCCGGGTTTCAGGCTTCTTTGATACTGTCAAATATTTTTACTGCTCCTTCTGCATTTTGCACTTATCATGAAGCAGTCTGTTCCCCAGGGGAATATTTAAGATCGCATTTGACACGTAACAGTTGTCCCCCACTGCACTCATCAGAATAAGGAGTACAGTCCCATGGGAATGGCTTCCCCATCAGTGTAGAGATAAATTAGGCAGGATGCAAATTGTCCCTAACTCCTGCATACATATTGCTGAGGACATAAATGCATATTAGCAATGGAGTTATTGGAAGATGCATTAGCAAGAGGGCTGGGAAAGGATGGATAGAGATATCCTTGGTTTAAGTAAGGGATAGAAGGGAAAATGCATATTCATATGAAGCCTCCTGGGAAAGCCATTTGTAGGAATAATGCTTGTTTCCATAATGTGGAGAGCAGCTGGATGACCTAACACATTCTGTATGAATGGCTGAGGAAGTGTCAGTGATCCATGATCACGAGGCACATCAGTGCTTCTTGTCACACACTGGGGAGCAGAGACTGGAGGGGATCCCATGCACAGAAAAGCCTTGGGGTGCAGGGCAGGTCCATGCACAGAAAAGCCTTGGGGTGCAGGGCAGGTCCATGCAGGCAGCTGAGCAACCACAGAGGCATTGCACATCTCAGGCTGTCACCTCTTGTCCAAGCTACAACACACACGGATGCTGTTCTCCTCCAAATGAGCCTGACGCCCTCCCAAGGTGTGAGACAGGACAGGGATGCGCTTTGATGCAGGCCTGGGTGAAACTTGAGGCTAAAGACTTAAAGGATGGAGGAGATAAGACCCAATTTTCTCTCACTGGTGAATGCGTTTCAGCTTGGATTCAGATTCTGCCTCTATGCCTCAACTTCTTTCTCTCAGCATTATTGCAGAAGTTGACTGGCAGCAGTGGAGAACTGAGTTTTGGAACACAGGCATCAAAATGGTATGGAGGAACCCAAAGCATAAAGAAGCCCCAGGCAAAGCAGTATCAATGCATTAAACAAGACAGCACCCATAGATGTATTTTTAGAAGAAAAAGGCTGAAAATAAATAATAACCCAAACACTGATAAAACTGGATACACCCTGAGGTTTCCTGCCCTGTGTATGTGGGCAAGAAACACATGCTGGTCAGAAGGCCCTAGCAGCAGATCAATTCACAAGGATAAGCAAGACCAGGATGTCTGTGCCCAGGGACTTGTCAGAGTGCATTGCAGGCTGGCACGTTTCACTTGCTGCTGCTGAGCCTTTGGGAAGCAAAAGCTTCCCAAAATACCAAGAAGCTGACTCCAGACACAGGGATCTCTGCAGCTGTGGATCTCACACACACAGCATAGGAGTCCCAGTTCTTGCCTTTGCTATTTGTTCACTGTGCGAATGAAGCTGGGTTTGGTTTACTAGTATTCCCTTTGCTCCTGTGCCTGAAGCACTCACCAGCCTCAGCAGCAAGTGCAACAAATGATGCTTCTTCAGTACAAAGATGGGAGCCCCTACTTCTAGATGAATTCAGCAGAAAACATGATCAGGAACAGCACAAAGTATCATCCTTCTTTTATGAACCCAGCCTGTGCAGCGCAAGAACAAGATCACGCAGCAGTGGCTTTCCAAACCCTCTTGCATTGCTTTTCCCTGCCTGGCAGGAGGGAAGGGAAAACATCAGCCTTCTCTGGTGCAGCGCTTAATGGTGAACTAATGCACAGCTCAGAGCCAAGACAAGGGAACTGAGCCAAATCTGATTAATGAGGGTATCCAGACAGGCAGAATCCTTCTCAAGCTCCTCACAATACAGCAACAGAGATAATGTTTTACCTTCACATCACAGAGAAGGAAGAACGGATCCTTCAGGGATGGCTCATATGCCTGTATCACCACTGTGATGCTTGGTTCAGCAGCAGCACTGGAAGAGCATGAGGAAGGGAAGGCTCACAGGGATGCTGATGGCTTCCAGATGTTGGGCATCGAATAAAATACCAAACACACAAGTCCTGCTTCAGGCAAGAGCTCAGATCCACTTTCAGAATGAACAGAAGCTACTGGGCTTTCTAGCTTAGCATCTCAAGGACTGCACTCATATCATGAAGCCAGCCCTGAGGGGAAAGCAGAGGCCATGGGTGAAGTCCGAGACTTATTCTCAGGCTGTGAGAAAAACAGAGGCTGAGGATGAAGGCTGTTTTGAGCTATTCTCGGGCTGTGCCAAGCATTACCTGGGGCAGTATTTGTTGGCTCAGACCAGTATCATACCATGGGGCACACTGACAGGTCATGCTCAGGAAATGCCCTATCCCGGTCTCTGTCCCTGTCCCATTTGCCAATGGAGATGAAACTTGGAACGGCAGATGGAAGACAGACAACTGGCCCCTATTGCTACCCCTCTCTGGTGTGATTTGCAGACTATTTGCAGCCACTGTGCGTGCATCCACACCTTCCAGCCAGTTTAATGCAGCAGCTGGTCTTCAGCCACCAGGAACATGCGAGCACAGTGGCCCAGGAAGAAAACAGGCAAAGAACAATAGGAACTCATTAAGCAGCACAGCATGCTCCTACACCAGAGTGGCTGGCTCTGATTTCACTCCATTCCTAGGTTTGTGGAGCTATTAGGAGATAATTTGGTTATGTAGTAGAAGAAGAGACTTGCTCAGTCTTAAGGCTGTTGATTTCGTTTGGGGGTTTTTCTCTTCTATTCCTGCCAGGCTTTTCTGATTTCTCTTCCAAGCTCTTTCAACAAATCCAAAGCCACTAACAGCATGGATGG
>JAOEHX010052355.1:0-11940 GCA_025448015.1 Bolborhynchus lineola
CTGTATTGTTTGTAATTTATTTCAACTTCAATTGATGAGACAACTGAGAGGTTCTCTTCAGTTTACAAGAGGCTGTGCTCTGCCCATGTCACCATCAACAGCACTTGGTGTGGTCTTTCGTAGCCTTCTGGCACACCCAGCTCCTGATACTTTCTGAATATTGCTACCTATTGATTCGAGCTCTGAAAGGAAGCTTGAATGAGTTCTGCTGCATGTATGAAGACAACAATCATTACAGAGTTTTCCTTACCACCTTAATTCTGTCACAGCCTTAATTCAGTAACCTAACAACATCCGTTGATTACTTGGTTAGAGAGTCACTTTCCATATATCCACATAGTCAGGTATTACTATACAGAGAGAGCTGCAAATCAAGTTCACAAACATTTCCAGGCTTCAAAGAAACCCCTCTAGAAACCGAAACAACTTTGGGCACCCTGAAAAGTGAGGGAGGAGAAAACTCATCATGCAAATTTAAATTGCTACCATCTAATTGACCCTTCCATGTTCCTTCGAGGAAGAGATGGGACACACACACCCCCTTAAACCTTCCCTGTTCAAGGACTGGCACATTCCAGGCATGGGGAACAGCCAATCCATGTATTATTCTCTGGGATAGTAGCAGATATTTAACACTGCATACTGGGAGAAGACAGGAATACATTGTACCAGGTAAAGCTAGTGGGAGATCCGAGTAGGTAGACTGAGGTATAACTATACTCAGTGGAATTTGGCCAGAACACTAGATGAAATACAGCTAACAGCCATGTTAAAGCCTTAAACAGTAGAGAATACCTCAGTTTTCCGTCTCACCTAAAAGATAGCACATTGTGTGTGTAGTAACATACTGACTGGGTTAGAGTGGCTCACAGGAGACCTTTAAGTGTGCATTATATGCATTAGCACATACCTACCAATATTTGAAACTACAGCATCAGTAGAATCTACTTAACATCATTTTACATAAATATACATGAATTTGCATAAAATCAAACGAGCACGCAGTCATTCCCCTCCCCCGGACACCCACTTACACTTACCCAGCCCTTATGCTGCACACCCCTTCCCGCCTGATGGACGGCCCTGCACCCCTCGGCTTCCTGCCTACCCCTGACCCCCAGCACCCTCCTGCCTCACCGGGACAGGACATACCGCGGCGAGCACACCCGGAGACTCCTATGCCCAAGCTGAGGGGCAACGCCTGACCCCCTCCATGTCAAGGTCCAGCCATTGGGTGGGTTTCTTCTCCTGTCTTTGTAGGGGCAGCAGAGCCTCGGCACCACGAGAGGGATGGTGCCGCAGAGACAGGGGGAGAGCACCATCACTGTGAGGGGAACAGCCCCTCAGGGATGGGCAAAGAACCATGTGCACCGTGAGGGGAGCGATGCCTCAGAAACAGAGAGCAAGCTCTACAACAGTGAGCAGAACGGCCCCTCGGACAGAGAGAAAAGGCTCCAGAACAGCGAGGGGATGGCTGCTTAGAGAGAGGAAAAAGGTTCCCAAATGATGAAGGAAGCATCCACTTAAAGAATAAGAAAGTCTGAAGGGCACAGCCCCTTTAAGGGATCAGCCCCAAGGCCTTGGGGGAACAGCTCCTTACAAGCAGGAAAGCCAGGAGGTAGTAGCTTTTTGGAGAGGTGACCCGGGCTCTGGGGGAGGGCAGTTGTCCAGGAGCTGCCTGAAGGGTGGAAGGTATGGTGGCACCGAGGGCAGCTGAACCGGGTCTGGAGTTTGCAGGAGTGGCGGGAGGGAGAGGGCAGACAGCATAACCAGAAGTGAGCTTTGGACGGGCAGAACTGTGTCGCTGTATGGGCTTGGTGAGTAGAGGAAATGGTGCCCCGGATTGAGAAGCCTCCCTCAGAGCCTTTGGAAGGAGGAGGGATGAGGCGCAGCAGTCTTTCCAAGGGAAGGAATGAAACCAGTCCACCCTTATGAGGGTTAGCTGTGTCTCCCTTGGAAACAAGAGAATAACCGTAGTAGATTACCTGGTGGGTGAAGTTGCTTTTTAGGCCTGTAAACAAGGCAGCTGTTCTGTGAGCCCTGCCCTGTCTGGGGGTGTTCCTGTAGCTCAAATGCCAAGCCATGCTCTGTTTTGAACTGCTGAAGGGGTTGAGTCTCGCTCCTGCTTTGTGGTGCAGGTGGGAGGTCGAGAGAGGCCTCGTGCACCTTGGGGTTCTGGTTAATGCCCGTTTGTGAGCAGTGCTTCTGTTTGAAGCGCAGGGCAGTGAGAAATCGGAGTGCTCTGCTCTTGAGAAGGCTGTTCTGGAGGTCAGCAGATGGGAAATGCTTTGGCCAGGAGGAAAGCGAATGAGGTAGGCTGTGGTCAGCACAAAGCTGATCATTCTGAGCAAAATCATCTTTAGGGTTACAGCAGTATCTCCAGAGATGCTACACTGAGATGGTGAGGCAGTTCTGGGCTTGTTCCAGTGTGATTAAGATCAAAGTCTTGTGAAAACATTGGTTTTGTGGTTAAGGCATTAGACAGTGGCTGTGGCTACAGTCCCTTCTCCCTGATTAGCACTCTAGATAAACTGGAGCAAGGCTGGCAATTTCTCTGTGTCTCACTTGCACATCTGCCAGTTAAATCAGGGATGTCTCTTCCTTGTAAATGTACAGCGTCAAGTGTGGTGATGATCTGCTGTTCTCAGTGGGTTTCCAAGGGGGACTAAATTCTCTTGAGGAGAATAGGTCACTTGATGCAGAGTCAATGTTTTATAAATTATGTCATTAAACTGCAAATCTTTATTGTAAGAAATTAAAGGGAGAAAAATGAAAGAAATTAATGAAGTCAAAAGATTCCCAAATCCTTGTGCTAGGGAGCAGTAGATATTTAAAGGGCAGTGTTGAGTAATAGTAAAAATAGTTTCAGTGCTTGTTGCTTGTCGACATCTCTCACGACCCTGCAAATGATTTTTCTCTATACTGATTTTGTCCTTTTCCCATTCACTGAGCAATGATTATTTCCCATGCTTTTAAATGAAGCTGAAATTAGCAGGGTTATTTTTGTTTAACAACAACAACCTCAATGCATGTTGTGCTTTTTATCCTGCAAAAAGAGCTTTGTTTGTTCCCTGGCATTGGAGATGATGTCAGCAAAGCTCCCGGAAGAGCAACTGCTGTTAGCTAATTGCTGGCTGCTTCACAACCAGCAAAAGCAGGAATGAAACCAAGGTACATTTGTAGGCCCTACAGAATGCAATCTGCACTTGACCATCAATGGTGTAACTTTCTTCATCACAATATAGTAGCATGAAGTAGGCATAAAATAGTTAATATGTAACTCCAATGTGTTAGGATAGTTTTCACAATCTTCTGTTCAGTCTCAATAGAAGTAACATGTTGACAATTGCTGCTTTTTGTGTTTAAGGGTGCAACTACTGAATAAAATATAGGAGACTGCAATATGTGAAAGGATAGGCCCATTTACACAATCTGGAAGGAGTTTGCACAGGGATTTGATGTATGTTTTTTGTCACCACACATAAGAGCAAGGAACTGTATTTTTGTTTTGTTGGGAGCATAGTTCATCCAGCTAGGACATTATCAATCTAACACATGCATCCTTTTCCTACTAAAATCACTGAGACAGACCGGGAAATGAGGGCAGAAGATGAATACTGTGGAGATAGAAGAAAATATCTTCCTTAATTCCTGCTGGCAGCAGTTCATTGTATCATGCAGAGTGCTAAGGTCTAATTGCATAGAGATGGCCAGCTCTCATACAGGAGTTTATCTCTTTTGGCAGACTAGTGACTGGAAGAATGGTGACTCCTCTACCCTGCAGTCCCATGAGCCAAAGGGTTAATTCTTATTGCTGCTGTGCTTTCTCAGATTCAATCCTTTGATGGAATCCACATTCAGATTCTCCAGCAGTGAAGAAGAGGGCAGGTTTTTCCCTTGCAGGCTTTCATTATGTTGCAGTTTTCATGATTTTCCAGGGCTGCTGGGTTCATGAAAATTAATGCAATTCTGCCAGACTGTTTCCTTCTCTTCTGATGTGCCCTGATGCATTATGAAACTATTCAAGGGACTGAAATTTCCCTTCCACTGAATTCAAACCAACAGGGCTTGATTCGTGCTGTTTCCTGAGACTTCTTTATGACCGGTATTGTTTTAAGTAGCCCAATGGAATAAATGGGAGTCTTCTGCTCTTGGGACCCTTCCCTCCAAAGCTTCCTCCTATCTGATGGCACCAGCTCACTTTGCTGAGAAGTGCTACATGTACTCAACAGGGAGATTTGGCAGACATGTCTGTTCTGTAGAATTTCAGAAGCCTTTGTTGTCCTTTCTCTTCCTGAGCAAGGGGAGGGAGAGAGATAATGGACAGGGAACATTTAGCAGATTGGAGTTTTCAAAGGCAACCAGAAAATGACGTAACTGGTGCAGTAACTGAATACTTTTGTCTGTGATGTATGCTTTTAAGTCCTCCAGTGATGGCATCTTAGCTGATGGTAAGCTCAGTTTTAGCTGGGAGAATTTCCACTGCAGGCTTGGGTTTACTCTAGTGCTTTATTGATTGCTATAAAGTAGTTCTGTATTTCAGAGAAAATCTGTCGGGTGCTCATAGCTTGGATTTCTTGATTGTCATGCCAGTGTCTCATGGCAGGAAAGGTAAACCTTGGAATAAAAATTATTTTTGAGTGTGAAGGAATGTGAAAAATCAGGACTTGATCAGGTAAATCCATGTGAGATGTTCATTCCTGAATGTTAGCGTGATTCGGAACTAGGAGCAATGTTCAAAATGAGCCAATATCCAAATGTGCCATGATGGCACATCCTGGAAGGCCAGAGGAGCATGATGACAAGCTTTTATTTTCCTATTTTCAGTGTATATTGTGAATATCTAAGTTCCATCTGGAATTTTTCTCTGCCTTCTGACAGTGGTGTATAGGTGTACCCAAGCCATCTTCAGCCAGATGGCAGTCAAAATGGGGTCATAATGCAGACATTTCACAGGAGCTGGGGTCTTTAATAGGGATGCTGCATAGGGCAAAGCCACACTGTGCTTGTGTCTGCATTGCTTTTGCTCTGTATGATGTTAAATTTGAACTAACTGAAGCATGCCAACATGTGCTGCAGTCACATTCCTCTCTTCACTGTAGATACATTGCAGAGAGGAACCATCTCAAGAGTACCCCATTCTATCATTTGCATGACAATATCAGGTGGAAAAAGGGCTTCCAAGGAGTTCTTCCTGCCTTACTCCTCTGCATTACTAGATTTCTATCTAGTGGTTCAGTAACCTGAAAAAAAATGGTGAAGGGGAAACCTCCCTCAATTCCCCTCTCCTCTCTGAACCAATTTGCTGAAAAAGCAGGAAAAATTCCAGCATCTCCTTATCCACTTCAGTATTTATCTGTGACTTAATAAGGGACCTCTCCAGCTCCCTGTTAATGTCTTAGCTGTTTCCTTGACAGTCCCAGAACACTCTTGTGAGTTTTCAGGTATGTAAATGAGCCAATTCCTGCCTGTTCAGGTAGGAGTCAGGCAAGCACCACCTATTCCAATGATTATATGCCTATGCTGTTCTGTGATCCCCTTCTCATTCTGCTGGGGCACCTCATACTGTTTAGCTGTGTGTGAATAGCAGGGTGCTTATGACATGCTGACATCTACTTACATCTTACTGCTGAAAACCCTGATTCTACAGAGAAAATTGTTGTAATTTCAGTTATAAATGCATGAAAATTCTTGGTGTCAATACTATACTGTCTTTATGATGGTGCCTGGTGTTTTTTCTGGAGGAGTGGGGCAAAACTGTGTAAGTAGGAAGTTGGATGGGTTATTTAGTGGTTGGGTAAGTGCCCATTGGGTTAACTGTAGATAAAGCATCTAGAACATTAGTGGAATGCAATATAAAAGGATCTCATTCCAGCTGGCAGGAAGTGAATGGTTGGATAAGACTGCAGTTGTAATGGGTAGCTTCAGCTTTTTCTGTCATGAGACATGGGGCCAGTGTCACAGTAGGCTGCTGTAACAGTGAGCTATGCCTCCATGAGCTGCTCTGATGAATCTACAGGAGGTTGTTGCATATGGTAGGGCATCAGTGTGATGTTAAACTGCAGGCTAAGCACGAGAACGCTGCAGTTGCCTGTGGTCCTGACACAGAAATATAACACTGGCATCCTGGTATGCTAGCACAACATCTTGATGGCAAAGTCTGAACTTGAATGAAAAAGCCCACTCCTTGCATTCCAGCACTCCTTCCTTTCTCTTCCTTGTTATTCCTGCACTTTCATTTCTTCACAATTCCGTTTCATATCTATGTTCTTTGTGGCTTGAAAGGATCAATAGGGAATCATCAAAGAAATGGTGTAAGGACTCAATCATTTCCGAAGTTTTTTTTCTTTTCTGTCATTGTTAATTGGATTGCTCATAGCCAGTGGGTTTTTGATCTACTCAGCTGCCCCCATGGCAGGGGAGTGGAAAGGAAAGGAGAGAGTATTTTTAATGCTATAAATCATGCAGAGATGCAGAATGGTTTACAATGATCAATGAAACAAACAATTATCCTGTCATTACCCAATACACTGTCATGATGGCTTCAAGCACTGGCATGGAAAATAAAAATAATATGCATAAAAAGGGAAAAATCAGCACCCTCACTGGAGATGGTAAAGTTCACAGCACAGTACAGTGAGGCTCCCGGATTAGAGCATGTCTGAGGTGACAGGTAGAATTTGCCTGCAATTATTTAATACTGGTTTTACTGATGTTCTAGCAGCACCTTTAGGTTTGTGGCTGAGGTCAGGGCTCTCTGTACACTCAGCACTGTACAGACTGAGAACCAGTCCCCGCTCTGGAATGTTTGACCTCAACAGAAGCAACAACAGACAATATTCTTCTAGGGACTTGAAGGACTTCTTTACTATGGGAAGCAGTGATGATTGAGGACTGCTGTTAGCTTCTGTTTCCACCGAATGGACAAGCTCAGTCTGAGATTTTCCTCTCTCTGGGATTGGAAAACTCCATGGATGCCTGCTGGACCTGAAGTATCTTTCTCAAATTTCACTAAATTTCATGGCAAAATTTTTAATAGCTTTAAAACCTGCATATTTTAGTCATTATTTCATAGACACTGCTTAAACCAACACACCCAAAACAGAAAAGAGCGCTTTTAATACAAGCATCACTGAAAACAAGATTGCCAAGTGATCTTGCTGTCCTAAGGCAGGCTCTCCCCAGCCCCTGCAGTGCTTGTGCATTCATTAGAGAAGATGTGGACCTGTGCTGCTGTATAGCCCCTTCCCCTACCCTTACCTTGTGCTTTGCTGAAGGCTTGCCCCACCTAATGGTTGACTAAATAAAAGATTCCCAGTAGGATTAAGTGCTTTGCTGAGAACTTTAATGGGACATAAAGTGGAGTTATAACCAGTAGCCACAGCACTAGTTCATTTGTCAGCAATTAGGAAGCAGCTATACCAGTGACTATATTGTCCCATCTTGCAGCACCACAGTGGATTCCATCTTAACAAAACCATGGCCAATGGCCCTGGATCCAACTAGATAACATACACCTGCCATGTGGGCATATAAGCAAGATGCATCCTTTTAGTAAAAGTTCACCTTCCCTGGACATTACGTGGTAAAATGGATGCTTTTGTACCAACAAACAGCCTGCATCCATCTTGAATGTTCCCCTGGTTTCCGTGGAAATCTGCCAGCCCAGCAGTGAGTCTGAGAGACCAGCAGGGAAAAAGTTAGTGCGATTGAATGCAGAGAAGAAAAAGCATTGAACTTTTCCGTGTATTTTTCTGTTTCATTTTTTTTAAATGCAAGTGCTTTAAACGATATATTTATAACAGCTGGAGGAGTTTTACAGTGCTGTAAAATGCAGAGTTTTACAGACATATAACCTGTTGTGTAAGGGGTGTGGGGGGATGTTGCTATGGAACAAAAATAATGATGTCACATTATTAGTACTTTTGCCTTCAATGTACCTGGCTGCTGGAAAATTACAGTGTTTGCCATAGACATTACAAAGACAAACACCCAAAATTTGAAACAAGAGCTGCATGGTAACTTGTTAAAAAATTAAACCAACCCACAGGAGCCATTTCACTTTGTTCTTGAATCTCTTATAGTAGAGGAATAGAAGTGGCTTGAAGCTCACAATCAGCCCTGTGTTCACATAGGATTTTTCAAGCTTCACTTTCTCTTCATGCAGGCAGCCTGTAGGAAATATATGGGCCTAACCTTGAACCCACTGTGCAGAAGTGGCTCCTTGGTTCTAAATGGTCTTTAACAAAGACATTGTACCTGAGCTCTTGTACCTCTACCTGTCAGAGGAGAGGGATCTGGAAAAGAGTCCCTTGGAGACAGAAGGGGAGTGAGACTAGAATATTTGTGTGATGTCTGTCTCTATGCTGTCATCAGGCTGGGACTAACCCTGTGTGTGTGAGCTTCTCTATAGTCATTGTTAGCTTTACGTTGACATTTCCTGCACATGCTGGTTGGACTCAGGTCTCATACCCTACCTATGTATAATCATGTCTCCCTCATTAGGAGTGAGAGAGGGCTAGGATGCTCCAGACATTTGAAATTGGTAAATAATATCATTGCCTCCACATTTGAGGTGACTTTCACAGAGCTGGCTTCAGCATTGTTGCACTGTCCTCTCAAGCACATTTGTGTCAGGGGGATCTCATTTAGCAGGGCATAGCTCTATGCAAATGACACTGGGACAATCTACTACTGAAGTGAACCTGCTTCCTTAATACAATGCTATGCTTCAACTGCTGTGCCTATGCCACTGTTTGGTAGAGCTTATTGGCTGTGCTCAGTGCATGTGGCTACTGTGGACCCAGGCTAGACTGTTTACAAACAGTAGAGACATTCTGCATCTATAACACAGTTTTTCTCCAATTCAGGGAAACATTTGAGAGTTGTCAACAGTAAGTGGAAGCCTCAACCCCTGAGAGCTTACACTTTAAATAGAAAGCAAGGGCAAAGGAATGATTATTCATCCTCAATTTGCAGATGAGTAGCTGGTGCATACTGAAACTGTCTCATTTAAGATTATGCAGGAAATCTGTGAATGAGCTGAGAACCAAACTCAGACCTCCATTGTTCCGAGCTAGTATTGTCTCTTTGCTATTTGCTGCTTGCAGCTTGTTATTTTGCTTTCTTGATGTAGCTGCCTAGTTCTAGGTTTAAAGCTGTCAGCAACTGAGATCCTTCCTACATTTTAAGATGTATTTTGGGAAGAGCAATGTGCAAGGGAGAAGGCTAACAAGAAACATTTTTTGGCCATAAAGGCAATGAAGACACCACCTGTTCTCTTGCAGGGGGTTAACCACTGCCTGCTGAAATCCATGGGTATCTATTTCTTGATTTCATCAGATGCTCAGTAAAGCCTTTATTGGGCTGTCTGAGCTGTTTAAATTAGAGTGCATCAATGTAGGTTAGAATATATGAGCACATGCATTGTTTTACACACTTATTCTCATGATATTGCACTTGGCACGACAGTTCTGCTGTTTCATTTAGCAGAAGGAGAACTGAGGCAAGGAGAGACCAGATAGATGATTTGTGCCAAAGTACACACAAAGTCAGTGGTAGAGGAGGGAGTTGGGTCTGGCACTCTGATGTTCCAAACATCAGCATCAGCAGCCATTGACCCCCCAGCCTGCCTGTTACAGGTTTCACTTCACTAGGGGAAATGCTCATGTACAGCATAGCAGGTAGTTATCCAGAGACGGAGGGAGGGACAACCTTCAGATATGGATGGTTGGAAATGTTCTCTGGGTTGTTTGTAACCTGGCACAACCTAAAATAGATATTACTCACACCTCTATATGTGAATATATGGACTTTGTAGAGGAAGGAAGGCGTTGGGATTGTGCCCTGAGAATGGGCTAGCTGCTGTTACAGCCTGTCAGTTCTTCAGCCTGCATGCTCTGTAATTTGACATTTCCTTTAGCTGCTGAAGAGATGTCAGGTTTTGTGAACCGTACATGTTGGGTGATACATGAATATGATCCATTTGACACATCACTGCATAATTTTGCCTTTTGTGCAGTGTAGGTGTGACTTGTCACGTATGTTATGTGGTAATTTTCCTGTGACACTGATTGTGACAGCTTGATAAGAGCTACTAAGAGCTGGAAACAGCTTACAGGGTAAACAAGTCTTGCCAGAAGTATCCCCCATTAGGAGTGAGAAAGAAAATCTGAGGAGTCCTTCAAAGTAAAGGAGACATTCTGAAAAGTCTGTCCCAACCACTATATTGACACTGGATATCAGTAACATCATAAACCAGGTTAGAAGTAAATATCTGCTAGCTTGGACATTTCAAAGCTATGAAAATAGTCCATACCAGATGTGGCAGAGAGGCAGGCCAGGTGAACCCATGGCCTGGTGTGGCAGCAACATGGAGCCCAAACTGTACAGCACCTGGGACATCCAGTTTCTCTGCCTCGATTTTACCCAGTAGAGGGGGATGTTGTATACTAACCTGGAGATGGTATTTGTTTCTAGATGGTGTAATCATTGCACAGGTCTGTATATTGCTGCTATGTACTCCTAAAAAGATATCATACTTCACTACAGAGCAAGTTTACCCATTAGTTCTTGGTGAAGTTCCTCTTGCATGCATTTGTCTGTGAAATATCGTGGTCTAAAAGCCAAGATCTAACTGTTGTTGTTGAGGATTCATTACTGTGTGCAGCATGTTGACAACTCATGAAAAGGAAGGGCTCTCAGATGTCCTACTGTAAGAAGGAAGAACTAGAAACCATTTACCACCACCAAGCAAAAGATAAATCTATCCTGACTTGTGCTCCAGAGAAGTCAGCAAGAATTACATAGACCCTTGGACTTCCCATATGCATTGAGTCAAATAGGCTAATGAAAGTTACACTTTTAAATCTAACAGTACAACCTCCTCCATGCGACTGTATTTCAGGTCACTAGCTCTGTGAGAATGCCTCCAAACAAGACCTAATCAAATACATGTTTCCTTGTCCAATTTCTTGGCTTTTCCCATTTTTTAGTCTCAAAAGAACTCCCAAGAAAGGGAGAAGCCAGGATCAAAGAAAAATGCTCTGTGTGCATGTAGTATTGACTAACCCCCCAGGAACAGATTCTGATTTGCTTTGGTGAGCTAAATAAAAATGAACTCACCTGCAGTAAAAGGAGTCAGACTGAATAATGCCTTTGGAGTCAAGTCCAAAAGAAGCCAGCACAGAGATGATACTCTATCAGCAGACAATAAAAGTAAGATAATAATGCCCAGCAACAAGTCTGTTTGGATGTACCTGGGTGGGTATACGTGGAGAAGACTTAAGATACCAACCTCCTTGCTTTCATTGTGTCTCCTTTCCTAGAAGAAAGCTGGAAAAAGTAAGAAAAATTATTACTTAGAACAAGTGAAGTGGAGATGTAGCACCTGTAGAATCCCACTTTCCCCTGAGATTGGTGAGTTACCCCTTGCAATTCAATTAAGAGGGCTTTGGGTTAATTCTATTGGCAGTGAACTTCATTCTGATGCTGGTTGAGGCAGCTCCCCATTACATGGCCTTGGCCATGCCGATACATCTCACTGTGCCTTTGCCTGTTCAGATACAAAATGTAGATCAAGCTGCCCAAGTGGGAAGAGCATGGAAATGCCCCTTTCAGTTTATTAGTGTATCTGAGGCACCAAAAGAGATGGAAAAAAAAGGATAGAGTAAAACTCTTAAGTGCACAGGTCTATTGAAGTAAATGACCATGGAGGATGCAGAACTGGAGCTTTAGGGGCTAACATATTTTTGCAAGTTGTAATCCTGAGAGGGGCTGCTTTTAGCCTGATAATTACTTGGACCTATCCCTGAGGCTTTTTCAAGAGATGAAATGCTCCTTTATAATGCACAGTTGGAAATGCTTTATCCCTTATAGATTTCTTCTGTTGCCTGATATTTCCTACACCATCATGCACTACACTATATAGTAAATCTTCTC
>JAOEHX010052355.1:11950-46658 GCA_025448015.1 Bolborhynchus lineola
GATACAAAACAGAAAGTGATTTATTATTCTGTCCCATTATGCCTGTTTTCATAGAAACTAATTATTCTGCATTGTTGTATTAGATACTTTAAGAAAGATTACATTTTCTTACTTTGGGCTGATAAAAAAAATTAAATCCATCAGTTTTCCTAAACACATTAGAGTAAAGGCAGAATTTCTGCTTCTAATTATTAATCAGTCGGATTTGAGGACACAGAATATTTGACTTAAGCTCAATATATGCACGAACAATGTCCCAATATCACATTTTGTATTGAAACAATTTTTCACTTTATTAGAGTCTTTAGGAGAGGAACCCAAGCTGCAGCTCTTGCTCAAGGTCGTGGGAGCTTAATGCAGCCTCCTCGGTGTAACAAAGCTTAAACGTTATCTTCAACTTTACAGGCACTACAGGCATCTTCTTCCCTCCCCTCCAAACCCCTCATTATGCCTTAATGTTGTAGGGATGAGATAAGCGAGAGGGAAGCTATCCATCATGCCTGGAGCCTGGGTGGGAAGGCTTCTGTAGAAAGAAGAGAGACAGAGGGCTTGGGGCAGAGTGAAGGTCGGTGCTAGAAATTTTGACAGAACATTTCCTGGTGATTTTTATAGTTTTGATTCTGGAATTCAGCCCTGTTTTGGCAGATGGCATATATATGTGTTTATACCTGAGCACCTAAATCATCATGCAGCGTGTACAGGAATAGGCAGAGTGAAGCATGGGTCGAATGATTTTCTTGAATCTGATCTGCTGGTAGGGACAAGCAGGTGGATTAGAGAATGACTCCAATACTGGAACCATGTCACCACTTCCTGATGGAGTAACGGAGAGCTATCAGGGTGTGAGTTAGCCTGTATGAAGCGACGGATCCTGATGGATGCATCTCACCAAGCTTCTGAGCTTGGGATCGGGAAGCTCTGCAAGGCATCTCAGCTAGGAGGGCAGAGCACTTAGCTCTCTGACAGTTGTGTTTCTCCTTCATGCAATAGTAATTCATAAGATTTGTTGTTGCCTTTTGCTCTGTAAGCTGATCTTGTACCGTACAAAGAGGGAAAATATTTCAATTTTGGTTTGAGCCTGAGCTGCTTTGCAGTTTTCCTGTTTGGGTTTTTTTTTTAAAAAAAAGAAAATATTTTGCAATGAGTTGGAAGAAGTGATGATTTCAAGAAAATCAGAAACAGCTTAAACCTTTTCCACTCCCCATTCTGGACTGTGGTTCTGCAGGTAAACTTAAGATCCTTGACTTGCAAAAACAGGTGAGATGTAGGCCCTAATCTAAGCCAGAATGAGTTTTGGCTGCTCCAGTTTTGTAGTGGATGATGGATAACCTCCTCAGTTAAGGACTACTAAGCTTTTAAAATACCTGCCCCACTGGAAAGGAGTGTTTTGGTGTTATCCCAAGAAATAGACTTCAACAGAACTCAGTAAGAAGGTAAACCAGAGAAGAGAGGATCTATTATGGCTGCCCCATCCCTGGCAGTATTCAAGGCCAGGTTGGACAGGGCTTGGAGCAACCTTGTCTAGTGGAAGGTGTCCCTGCCTATGGCAGGGGGTTGGAATTCTATGAGCTTTAAGCTCCCTTCCAACCCAAACCATTCTCTGATTCTATGTTCTTGGGCTGCTTTGGAGTCTTAGCTTTAATCCAGTGGTTGGGCACTGTCAAAATGAGTCAAAAGGCTTGTGTCTTTGCAGTACCGTTCTTCAGTGACCCAGGATGTTTGATGTTACTGAAGCCTTCCATGGGCTTGGAGCAGTACTCTGTTCAGTGCATACCTTTCTCTGAAGGTGAACTTCTCCGTTCAGCCACTCTACTGCAATTAGGGAGAATCTCATCTCCTAGGTCTCATTTTCTAATCAACCGTGCTCCAGTTGTGAATCACTCGTGTACACAATTATGGTACAGTCAGTGTCAGTGTGATTTTTAGGCACTTGCATCAAACACTTGAATAAAATCATTGTAATGTCGCATCAAATTTCCATTTTAGTGGCAAAAATTGTCTACACACAGGTCATACAACTATTCTCTGAAACTGGGTTCTCTGTCCAATGAGCGGCATTAGAGATCTTGTCTTCTTTCTGAGATACCAAGAGGCCTGTAATTCCCTGTTACACTTAATGTTCAGAACCACATTTGCTTCTGTAATTACAACTGCAAAAAACCCCTACAACCCCATGTCTTTTCAGGCTCCCCCTGCAAAAGCGTCCTGTCAACATAAAACACAGGGCATCAAGATTAATGGCAGAGTAATGCACAGAGATGTCACTTCCATTTTAATTCTAATCAGCGTTTAGCATGGCAAGTGTCACTGTAATACAGCATATGGAAGCTGACACTTTGTCACTGCTGTCATCTGCGAGGGATTGTGGGTAACAGTCCCAAAACTAGGGCCTTGCTCTGCTATTTTCTTCTGGTTGAACATCACACTGCAGCAAATTAACTTTACTTTATTGTCACATGCTCTTCTGTAGCTGCTTTAAGACTGCTGACTCTGCAGGCTTGAGAGAGAGCAATTGCGGGTGGTTAGAGGGAGGCGCTTTCAGGCTCCTTCAGCTTGCCAGTGGCACTGAAACATGTCACAGGGGTAGGAAACAGAGCAGGGATAGAACTGCAAAACATTTCTTACCTCCGTATCTCCAAGTTTGTGCAAAATTCTTTCTTTAGCATTTCAGTGACTTGGAAATATGCCGGGAAACAGCCTCTGGCCTTTTATCTCCTTCACTCCATAGTGCGTGCCTCAGCCTGAATCAGGTTCCTCAAGAGACCTTGTCCCAGGCTCTATAAGTTAAAGTGTCTGCCTCTTGTTCTCTAGAACACTGCACAGACGTCAGGACACACACCATGTGTGTTACTCCTTTGGCTTCCTCATGTGCTGTTGTCATTGCGTCTCTTGTGTTTGCAGCATGACACCTTGTGTGTCTTCTGCTCCGTGGTGGGTTTGTGACTTGCAGAAGCACTGGAATACTTCAGTGAGGTCTCAGAGCAGAAGAGAGGACAAGGGCTTGTGTTGCTTTTGGGGTGTGCAGTCTAATGGGGCATCCCTATTCCAGGAGCTCTGCTGAAAATCCCCCATCTCGCCTGAGGCTCAGGTGAAAGCTTTTCCCCAGCTCTGTGTTTTCTGGATCCGCCCATGCTTTAACACTCAGGACTGTTTATTCCTGTAAATACAGGCAGCTGCAGGAGAGAGAGCTGATGGTATCTGTAATTTTTTTTCCCTTGTGCAGGCTCCCAGTTTTGCCTAACAATTCTTTTAACAAGAATAAATAGCCCTTGGGAACATGTGAACTGGAAGCTGATATCTCATGGCAGTGAAATGTGCTTGTGTAGCTCATATATATACTTCTTTGATAATCCTTTTCCTGGCTGCTCTTCTCCAGGGCAGATAATGATTTTATCTGTAGATGTCATACCTTGAAGATCCACAAGTTGCATCTTGAATGAATTTTTCAAAATAATCCCATTGCCTCATTTGGCTTTGCAAAGTACTTGACCTTGGTCTGTCATTTCATGCTTTAGGACAATCCTTCTGCACCTGTCTCGAAGCAAAAGGATAGCTGCCAGTCCTCAGGCAGGCTTGTCGGGATCGGGGATGGCTCCATAAGGACCTTTTTTGCGTAGTTATATAGGACTTTCTGCCACATTTACATTGGGTCTGGTACAGCAAAGTCACCATTGCTCAGGCTCACTCTGTTCTCCAGCAGAACTAAGTCACTGCTGACTTGTGATGAGTCCCCATCATGGCGCAACCTGTTCACTGCTGTGGTAGTCCTGTGCCTGCCTCTAGCAATGATTCCCACACAAGTCTTGTGGCTCTCATGGACCCACAAGAAAGGAGCAGGGAGGTCAAATACTGTCTGGTTTGTGAGCTGACAAATCCAATTTGTCCTCTTTTTCTATTTTATTATTCAGGGGGAGGCAGCGAAATCTTTGTAGTTAAAAAATATATATATATATAAAAAAATTTACAACAGGATCCTCTCCTGGCCACAAAGCAGCACATCGAAGAGATGATAGTTTCCACTTTGTCATCTCTGTTGTAAAAAGCTTATCAACTGGACCATTGCACTACACTTAGATTACAGGCCATGTATTCTAATGGATGGGACTGGGATTTCAGAAGCTTGAGTTTTAACTGTTTCTTCTCCTGGTTTGCTGCATGCCTTGCAAAAACCTCTCTTGGCTGTTTCCCTTCTATTACCCAGTTGCTGAGTTTAGCAGCCTTTCTAGAAGCAAGTCCGCTCTGCTTATAGATAAAAAATTGAGTACAGTGGGGCTGCCCCACTCACCGCAAAGCCTGTTCTGTCCAGATATCACAGCTTCCTTCTGGCCTTAGAAGTTGTCTCAGGCTCGAAGAGGATCAGCACAGGTTTTCCTGAAGGCTGCAACAGAATTGTGCTGGGTTAAGATCAGACAATGTTACCTCCCCTGTCTGTCTTCCCTTCTCTAACAGGTGCCAGTGCCCTCAAGGCTATGGGTGTCTGATCTGCTTGTGCATCAGCTCCCGAACCACGGCAGTTTTCAGCCTGGCCTGTTAAGGTAAAAGGCTGCAATTGGGTGGGGATGATAGCCCTTTCAGTAATCTGATTTTAATTTGCCACCAAAAGCAATCATTTGATGAAGGAAAGCAGAGTTCCTAAAATGAATGTGTACTGTACAGCATCCCATTTTAATTTTCAAACATTGGAAACTTCTGCTAATACTGCCGTTCCTCAAAGCCTCGATGGACACATCCAGTGGTATTGCATCACTGTTGCTGCACTGGCACAAGTATCAGCAAACTTAGATATTCCAAAAATCTCCAAACAAGAATAGAAGTTCACAAACATGAGGTGAACAGCCCTGTGCCCTGCCACTTCTCAGCCCAGAACTGCCCTCCCATTCAAACCAAACTGGGGGGATGACTTCTGTTAAACGGATCTCTGGTTCTCTTTACTGTGAATGAGGCTTTGCAGAAGTGACCTTTGACTTCTGTGGCTGGCTTAGAGAGCTGATGCACTCATGTCAAATGGTATAAAAATACACCATGCTACCTAGTCTCTATGTGGACAGTGAACAGGAAGGCACAGATGAATTTTAAGCTGGAGAGGGAGTCTTTTATAGATGAGCTTTCAGGCGTATTTCTGCTTTTCCTGACAAGGGTAGAAGAGCACCGTCAAAAGCTTCTAGGAAACATTTCTACAGCACACATCTATCTGTCTATCTTTTCCCTTTCTCATACTTCCTTCCCCCTATACATGCCTGTCTACTATATATAAACTCACTGCTCTCATGATTTACACTGCTACTTGGCATCTTCAGTAGAATTGCTGGCTTGTAGCATGCATGGCTTGGGATGTGTTTTAGAGAGACCAAATTTGAAGGCAAAGCTTGAGCAGAGCCTTCCACTCTTGCAGCAATCCCTGAGTGACTTGTCATTCATGTATGTAAGTATCTGTCTGATCAGTGTTTTGGACAGAATACTGTAGGGGTAGTTTTCTGTCCCCCCATGCCACCTTAGAGCTGAGCCTCCATCTTGCGCAGGGAAGATAGAAGGAGGCTGAGCTTTCACAGCTGAGGCGTTCATTGGCATCTCTGCTAAGGATGTCAGCAAAGAAGTTGTGCTGGTTTGGGTTGGGGCTATTCAGAAGTTTAATGTACTTCACTGGAAGACTATGCCATGGCTGGTGTCCCAGACCTGCATATTAGAGTCCTCAGCTCCCTGCTTGTTTCTCCCCCAAGAGTCTCATTTTTCTCTGTAAGTAGGCACAGTTGTGTCTGCATGTTAGGAGTTAAAAGCAAATAAAACAAGGCTGACAGAGGGGCAGCTTGTAAAAGAGAGGTGCAGGCTGCAGGGAAGAATTGAGCTTGTTTCCAGAGAGAAGCATGGATCCCTACTCAGGGATGCTGCTGGGGAAAGGGAAGGGCTGTAGGGTGAGGAGTTAGGTAGGAGTGGGCTAAAAGCAAGGAGCATACCAATGGCTGAGGCAGTTTGGTGGTGACAATCGGGCTCTCATTACTAAGAGGCAAGAGGCAGTAGGGGAGCCTGTGCCTGATTACGCCATGGAGATTAGAGGGTAGTGCACTGATTGCTTTTCCCTCTTCCTGGCAATGCTGAACTAGGGACAAGGTATTGTTTTGCCACAACAGGAAAGGAACTGAGGCAGCAACCTCATCAGTACACCACACAAGACAACTGACAGAAAGCATTCCCCAGTTAGCACCATTCTAAGGAATCTTTAACAGATACTTCTTTTCTGTTCTGTAGCAATCTCTTCAGCTCTTGCTGATCCCTAGGGGAGAAAAAAAAACCCAAACCCTGAAACAACAAACCGCAACCTAGCTCTGAAAGCAAAAAATAACCCCCAGCAGACATCACAGGACTGGGATCAAGAGATAACAACCGAGAATTCCTCTCCTGCATGCAGGTTAATTAAATGACACAGATAACCTTGTGCATGCCCAGAAAAAGTGTGTTTTCTTTCTGAAATCATATCAATCATTTAATTATCCCACTTCTCACACTGCCATTATCTAGAGCTAAAGGCTGCACTATTATTTCTTGATTTAATTTTTTAAACTCGCCTTTTTTCTTTCCAAGTCTGAGTTTTTGCTCAGTTAAAGATACATGGAACACTCTAGCCCAGGTCTGACCTCCCAGCTTATTTTTGCAAAGTTCTTGCATTTCGTTTCTCATCACAGTATATGCCAACAGCTTCTTAGTGGTGTATGCAGCAAGTTAATTGGTATTTGTCACGCATGGGAAAGTAAGATGCTCAAAGTCATAGAGTAGGTCAGTGGCAGAGAAGGGGTTCAGTCCTAAGCTAATGAAGTCTTTCTGCAGCCTGCTTCAGTCTCACCTTGTTGGCTTTAGGAAACAAAGATGCTCTTTAGGCTTTGAATGTCCTCAATCCCTATAAAAATAGGTTTAATTAGTATCTCCAATCAAAGGGAGAAAAAATTGCTCATCTTCTCTGGTGATAAGTATGCTGTGAATGCATCAGTACAGGTGTACTGCAAACAGCACACCACATAGTTTTGCCATAGCTGACTGACTTTGAGCAAAACAAAATGACTTCTAGAACACTTGAGGGTGGTGCAGGGAAGAAGCGGATTTACATCACCTGTGTGGCGCAGAACTGAAAAACAGGGGAGGCTTCAGGGCAGAACTGGGTGAAAGGAGCTGAGCTGCATTGGATTGCATGGCAGAAATGGCACATTGGAGCTGTGAGTGTGGGAAATAAGCTTTGCAGAGCTGGGTAGGAGCCTGAGGCTGCCATGGCAGTGGGGGCCTGCAGGACAGAGCCATGTATGTTTTCCTGCTCTATGAGCTGTTTTCCCAGGTTATTAGCTCCCAAGTCGCAGACTTTGCATGAACCTGCAGAGTGTGCCAGAGCCCACTCTCCTCACCCTATAGTTGTATTCTAGGCCAAGGTGTGTATGGGCAACATGTTTCCCAAGAGTTTGAATCCACAGGTATCTCCATTTGCACTACCAAAAGCAGGGTGGTGGGAGGCCAAGAAAGAGCTTGTGTAGCAGCTGGAGTGATGGAGAGAACTTCCTGTGCATTAGGAGGAAATTCTTATTGGCTTTGACTGCAATTTGTGCCTTGACAGCCTGGGTCCCTCACCAGCTGTTTCTCCTGCGCTGAGTGCTCTGCTTGCTCTTGTTCACATTGCATTCTCCAGGACTGGATTATTTTCTTTCCTTAACCAAAGAGCTGCCAGCTGGTGTTGTTGATCACACCCCCAGCAGCAGGCACAAAGGCCAGTGCACACTTTACACAACACTCATTTTCTTTCCCATTCTATTTTAGCACTAATGAAAACATTGTCACTTCAAACAAGCAGTTGGGAGTGTCATTGATTTCAGTCTTTTCATTAAGGTAGTGTGGCAGAGCTTTTTTAGTCCAGCTTTTCTTGCCCCAGAGCAATGGCTGGGCAATGGTTGGCCAATCCACCCACTCCACATCACAGATGCCAAACCCTCAGTCTGCAGCAGTTGTAACCCTAACCTATCCATGCTGAAGAAGCAGCTCTGTCAGCTGTGTCCTCCCTTTCTTTCAAGGAACTTGTAAATATAGTGATTGAGCAGTGGGGTTTGACACTGTAGGCTAACCAGAGGGGAGAATCTGCCTGTCAGAAGGGACAGAGAAGGTACCCTGAAGGGTGAAATCAGGCAATACTGGTCTAGATTAATCCCACATAACTTTAAACACTTAACTGAGGTGCTTCAACTGGGAATTTAGGTTCTTTGTATGGTCTGAGGAAAGCAAGAGGCTATTGAAAACCTGCTTTACGTTCTGGAGGTGTTTCTGACTCCCGGTTGGAGAGAGAGCCTAGCATGATGTGGTTTCCATCTCAGATGTTGAATTTAAGGAGCTGAAGTTGCATGTGATGAATCTGGGCTTTTGAAAGCTGGTACAGTTTACAGTGGCACTCGGGAGTCTCCTACATCTGTCTTAAAGAAAATATCTTTTATTTCATCTAGTACCTTTGTAGTAACCTGTCTCATACAAAGTAAGGAACTGGTGCTAGGAGTGACCTCATGAAGTGCTGAGGTCTAGATGCCCTAAGTTAGCACACCTACCACTGACTTTTTCAAGATACAAGATTAACCCAACTCACTGACTTCTTCCTTCTTTGATAGATATCTTTCCCATACCCTTTCCATTTCCATTATATCTCTATCAGCATGCATGAGAGATAGAAAGTGTAAATAGAGTCAGGGCACATGATAAAGAGCAAGGTAATACATTTTTTATTCCCACCCGTTTGGGATGACAGCACCACATATTTACTCTCAGTGAGTTGCGGATGTTTGCTTCTAACAGATGCAAATCAGGAGCTTGGTACTGCACCATCCATCACTCAGTATTTTTAGACCATTCCAGAGTTGCTGAGGTATTACCTGAAGTCATTGGTGTTATTAATAGGGGTGGCAGTGATAACAAGATGCTTTGATTCCTTATTTCCCAGTGGGGTTCGGTTCTGCACAGTGTGTGTTCTGTATCTGTATGATTCCAGCTTTGACTTGTCTTCTTGCCCCTCTGGTGTTTGAGTGACAGCCTTCATTGCAGGCATCCTAAGAGAAGCGATGATCATTTTCATAAGCTGCACTTGCAGTTGCCTACTTTGTCTTTCAGCCTTCCTAATGCTTCACGTAGTGACCCATCACATCCCTTCAAGTGGCTCACAACAAGCAGACAGAGCAGCACACCTGACTAACCTTCAGTAATCCAGCATCCAAAGGGCTCTTTTGTCACGTAGTGTGCTGGGCACTGCTGTGTACTAGCAGGAGGTGGGAGGGGAATAACGAACAAGAAAGCAGACGGTTGATTTAGAGAGATGGCTGTTGGCTGTCAGAAGCCTGTCACTGCAGAGCAGGTACAGGATGATGAAAGCAGCCTGAAAGGCCATGCAGTCACCTTTTCTCTTTCTCTTCATTCCTCCCATTTTGGAGGGCAGGGGTGATAGGGTTTGTGGCAGTGCAGTCAGCCTCTCTTGGGACTCAAATCTAGTTGCACTTCAGCACTAAAACCGAATGTGGAATGTCTCCATATTTCCTCGTATTTTAAAACAACACTAGCAAAACCCCACCCTAAACAATTACCGGTCTCTCCACCTACTCTCCCACTCTTCATTGTTCCTGCACAGAACTTGTCAGCCTTCCATCTGCAAGAGAGACGAACTGCAAGGCAAGGAGGAGGGGTGAGGGAACGCTGGGGGCTGGAGCCGTTTAAGCTGTCACCGGCTCTATCAGTGCATTTAAATCACTGACACAGAATTACAATGCCACATATTGCAGTTCAAAAACAACCAGCGCCAAAATTCCCATCAGCGTAGCATCCTTCCTCCAGGATAATGCATTTTCTAACTTTATAGTATATTGTTATACAAAAAGGAGGGCAGGCTCATGGTCTGGATAGTGTAGCAAGGATCTATCTATACATGAAACTTTTTCTGCTGCTGGGTAAATCAAATTCAAACAGCACAAGCCATTTAGGCTCTCCTCTTTCTTTCTATTTAAATGGGTTACTGCTGGTAAGCACTATAATAGTTAAGGATCTGTCAGCAATTCCAATACAAAGAAGAGCAATCACACCTTTAAGCAGACTCACAGTGATGGGCTATAGACTATCAAAGTTAAATAGATTCTTAAAATCCTAGCCGTTAGGGCTGGGAAATCTTTCAGCACTAATAGTGCATGACTGTTCCCTGCAATGAAACCATCATAAGTGGTTTAGCTGTGCTTCTCAAGAACAGCTCATCATGCCCTTGTGGCCACCCCCTTCAGGTCAGGTATCCTATCAGCTAATCTGCATTAGTTTTAGAACTTGGTCCCTCGAGCCACCTTCAGTCATCAGAGGTGCCCCTACTCTTTCTGGGACCTGTGGTTTTGGGGTGAGTGCTATTGCTGACCTATCCACCTCAGTACATTAATCTGTGCCCTGCCAAGTCTCTGGCTTTGCCTGTGATCACAGTGGCTGACCCTCGGAGAAGGTAAGGGACTGTGGTTAGTGGCAGCTAGTAGAGGTCTTCTTTAACTGTGATTTATAGAGTAATTGCCTGTCTGCAGCACATGGATACACTGTTGGCCATGCCTTTGTTCCCCTTCAGTTCCTCTTGAATGCACTATGTACTAAGCATTATCGTCTCTCCCTGGGTTGCCCTTCTCAGAGATACACACTTCCACTCCCTGAAACTCATCTCAAAGCCAGAGCTCTGAATTTCTGCACCAACTCTGCTGCACCTTTTCTGGATTCTCTGCAATTTATTTACATCTCCCTTGTGTTACTTAATGTGACTTCTGTGTGTGGTTGATACTGGTTCTTCTCCGACAGGACTCTGTAGCAAATTGCTAGGGAATAATACAGGAAACAGGGCATATACTGAGTGATCTTTCTGTTGGTATATTCCCCAAATTCTCAACGATTTGGGATGTAAACACTTCTTGATACAGAGTTTGGGACAGGAATAGCTAGGGGAAATAGCTAGCACATCCTCATTGCTTGACAGCCTCTGCTGAGGTGAGACAGAGATTTTCTTTTTTCCTGACAGTCATTTGATGAGCTGGTGCAGAACAGTCTGTTCTGATGTGTGGAACTCTGTTTTCTCTATGAATTCCTTTGAGAACATAAAGAGGCAAATCCAAGGAGCCGCTTGATTTTAGGTCGTATTACATTTGGTTAAAAATGGGAGACAAAGTAAATAGACTTCCTCCTCTTCCTGGGACACTGATTAAAAGGCATGGCATCTCACTGGGGAATTGCAAAGTCTCCAGGGTTCCAAAACTTTGGTTTCATTGGGAAAATACTGATTCAGAGAGCTCAGAACGTGTGAACAGAAACTCTCCTCAAACGTGCTAAGGCCACAAGTTGACTTAGTAAATGACTTGAGCAAAATAAGATAGTAGAGATGTTCATTTTACAAGGATTACTGCCACCATAGCTTACAGGGCAAAGTGCTGCAGTTTTGCATAAGAGCTGCCTAAAGTGTGCAAAATCAATAGGTTTGCTCTGAAATAGGCCAAGGAGTTCCCATCAGTTCTGCTACAAACCTCGCCTGCTTTGGCAGAGAGAGGGTGACAAAAAGATGGAGAGTAGAAGCCTCTCAAAACTCCAGCCATTTGCCAATGCATGTATATAAATGTATAAAAACCTTCACATGAGCAAACCACCCTGATGCTCTGCCCCGGTGTTGTTCCATGTGGTCTCATCCTGTGAAAGAATACCTTCGTCACTGATACCCTCCATTCCACAACTAACGGAATAGCTGTTGCTGCAGCACCAGATTAAATACCTTTTTCCCCCTGGAAAGTGAAGAATTGGACAGCTTCCTATCCTATACTCCTTTATTTCTGGCTGCTTTGTATATTGCTTTTACTTGACCCTTGACACATTCCAGTCATTTTCATTTAGTGATGGTAATTGTCCTCCAACAAAGCTATTGCAAGTAAGGAAAGACAGTGCTTAAGAGAGAATAATGCAGAACAAAATGCATCAATGCCATGATGTACCCAGATTCCTTTCACCAAAACTGAAAGTTCAGCCCTCCCATCCTCTTCAGTCACAGAGACACTGACGGCCTCTCACACATACCTGTGTGTTTTAGGGACATCCTAACACAAGAGTTTGAAGTTGTGTGTTCCGTTCATCTTTGTCTTGGGGCAGATTCCTTCAGGTTCCTCCCACTTCCAACAAAGGTCACAGTGGTGACTCTATTTCAGTCCTGCAGGATCGCCTCAAACCAAAGCAGCCCTTACCTTCTCTGCTTTTGTTTTCTTTAAGTCAGAGGTATTGTGTGGGGCTCATCTGAGAGGGGCAAATATAGCAGAAATCACAGTTGGTGTTACTACTCTGCTGAGTATATTGATTACTCAGAATCTCCTTTTGTCATGGTGCCTTTCCCAAGGGGGGGGGGTTAGACTTTGAGTAGTCTGAGCAAAGAGAAGCACAGATTTTCCTCATTCAGTACACCTTTAAAATCCTAAGCTGCTTGTGTTTGTGGGAGCAGGTATTCACTCTTCCCCGGGCAGGATGGTAATTCTTCTGTAGAGCATGAGAGCCATGATTAGGAAGCCAGGATTGCTCTGCTCACAGGAATCCTGCCATTGTCTTTGATTGCATGGTATTAACTGTAAATTATACCCTTTTGGAGACCGCATGTAAAAATAAAATACAAAAAATTGTCAAAAGACAGAGAAAATATTGATTCCAAAGGCAGAGGAAACTATGGCTTGGTTAAATTAGAACCTTAAAAAATAATAACAAATGAGCATTTGGGAGGGTGAGACAGGGATTAGGAGGAAAGAGCTGTGATTCTCCCCTTCAGTATGCAGATTTCAAGTAGTCCCATTTCAGGCAATGAAATATCGCTGGTTTGAGCAAGAATCTGATCAAAGGTATTAAGGTGGAGGTCCAGGGCATGGATAAGAGGCTGTTATTAAGGTGCTGCTGAATTGGAAGCCTGTTTAATGAAAAGTACAAGATATAAATAAAAATGGAAGAAGCTACAGGCTGAGCCTTCTGTTAAGAACTTGGATTTCTGCTGCCATTTCTAGTTGTTAGTAATGCAAGTTTCCATGTCGGCTTGTTCTCAGGAGTCAGCTCTGTTGTTCTGTGCTGATGACAGCTACCATTGCAATCAGTCAGCCTACAGTTTAACTGGTAAACTGGAATTACAACTGGACTTCATCTTGCTTCAGTCTCTGGAGGCCTCCAGGCAAAAGCTTTGGAGGTGCAAAATGGGGGTAGAATTATAATCACTAAAAGTCCTCCAGCCTGAGGTTGCTGAAAGCTGAATGTGGATAGCCTGGAGAGATAATGGGCAGAAAAAGCAAAGCGTAGAACAGATTTTTATTTTTTTTTTTCACAGATCCATAGGTTTTAAAGCCAGAAATGTCTATTAGATCATTGAGTCTGGCATGGCATAGGGCTGCGAATTTCACCCAGAAATTCCTGTTTCAGGCCCATAACTTCTGACTGAGCTCAAGTGTATATCTTCAGAGCACACATGCTGTGGATGCAATTCAGACCTAACAATTCTATGAATCTATTTATCTTTACCAGTTAGGGGATATATGCCTGGCTGTCCCAGGCTTGTCTTTTAAAAAGGCTAAATGAAGGTCACTGGGCAAAGACTGAAAAGAAGTAAAACAGCTTAGCAAAGCTTTGAGCAAATATCCAGGACAATGACTGCAATTTAATACTTGTTGGTGAACTGTTTCAACTCCTGCACAGTGCACTGAGGGAGCACAGTGCTCATTCTGTCGGTTTCTGCTCCTTCAGCCTTCTTTGAGTCTGGTTTTAGTAGGGAGGTCAGCACAGAAACACAGCCAAACCCCTTATCTTATGATGAAGCCAAACTTTGCTGTTCTTAGAGTTCACCTCTAAGATCCCCACAGTCCTAAATTGCTGACCAAAGTAACAATCTTCTCACTCTTACAAAGTTGGTTGGAAGCCCTTTTCCATCCACACCCATTTGCTTTGATGCTGTAGTAATTACTCAGGTTTTTATGTGGAGTTCTAGCAGGAGACCACTCCTTTCTCCTGGGCAGCATCTGCCACTGCTTGAGTCTGATGTGGACTGGCAATTTCATCCTCGTGCCTCAAGAGCCCACCATAAGTAAATTTGTACCTCTCCTGCTATCTCTTATGCCCAAAGTACATATTAGTTCCACAAAGACTACTTTATTTTTCCAAGTTCTACTGTCCCAATACAAAGCCCAGTTTGGTCCTGAATTTTCCTCATCCAAATCATCTTAACTGCCTGATTGCTGCTGATATTTCAGGAAAGGAACACTAGAAAGATCATTCAAGGGGGAAAATGCAGTGGTTTCTGGGTTGGTAGTCAAAGTATTTTAAGATTTATATGACATACTAGTTATGCTTAAAGGCAATGGATTTCATGACCATCTCTTGTTCATATGACTTCCATGACCATCTTGTTCATATCACCTTCATGACCTTTCATGACCATCTCCTGCTCATATCCTGAGGTAGGACACATACTAGGCCAGGTATCTTTACAGACTTTCTCTCTGCTCTTTCAGTGATGTTGCCTCTTTTTCCAGAGCCTACTGCACTGGGAATCATTATACATCCACAGAAGGCAACTGAGACTTCCTTTTTCACTTAATGCCAGTACTCCTTGAAAAGCAAGAGGGTCCACATAGAGGAGGGGGTGCAGTGTTGTGAGATTGCCTCTCTGATGCAGGGACAAACCAGGCTGTTATTGCACTCCTTGTCTCAGAGCAGAAAACCCTTTTCATGAGGCAGTTTAGCCAGATCACCTTGCTATCAGCAGTTGACTACTGTATGCTTCTGTTAATAGATATTCTCATAGAAAATTTCTGATATAGTTGGGAAGAAAGGGGAGGAACCGCAGTGGATGGTGAAACAGGCACAAGTAACCTCAGCATGACATGTTCTTACAAAGCCTGTTGTTTCTTTCCGATGTTTAGAGAAAACAGTTCCCAGTTTATGGCTTTTGTTCAATCAGAGAGAAAATGAGCTATAAAAACAGAGAGAGGAAGGAGTTAACCAATTTCCAATTCAGTGTGCGACAATTTGCTTCAGTAATAATAATAAAAAAAGAACAATACTGGGGAAACATAATTTTAAAAATGAAGACTACTAAATCAATAGGCACTACATGACTAATCATTTTCTGTTTTCTTGGTGGAGGAAGGCAGAGCTGTGATCAGAAATCAAAAGCAGAAGTTCCCCACTTCTCTGCAGTTCTGACAAATTCTGCTTGAGTGTAATCCACAAGAAAGGAGGGTTTTACATGAACATAAACTAATGCTGGAAAATGGCATTAGAATCACTGCCCACTGCCATCATCTTATTTTGTGGTAAGATAATGAAATCTATTTGAGGCTGAGTTAATTCCCCAAATACCTACATTTGTTGGCACCTAAGTGTTTCAGCCTGAGATGCAGAGGACAGGGGTGACTTCATCACTTAGACAATCTGCAGTTGTGGTGGGACTTCACATAATAGCTACTTCAGTGTGTGCTTGACTTGAAGAGTACTCAGTAGTCCTGTCAGGTGCAGTGAGACTACAGGCTCTGTTAAAGGCAGGTATGTCAGTGCTGCTTAAACCTGCTACTCCAGTAGTAATTTGTAAAATCCTGTTTGTAATAGTTCTCAAAGCAGTGAACAAAGGTGAGCAAATACTCTCTAGATATTGAACATCCTAGAAGCACACAGCATCAGTAGAAGACTGGGAGGAGACACTCAAGAATGAGATTTCAGTGTGCATTGCAGTTCCTCAAATGACTTTGAACATTTCAGTCCAGATTTCATAACATCTGCCCTGAGCCTCCAGAACCCTCTGGCACTTAACTTTGTTCTTGGGTTTGGTAGTAGATGGCTTTGATACTGCAGCTTCTTAGAAGTAAATGAAAGTTTGATGGCTACTGGTTGTAGCATTTTTCTGTACAGTATCTTAGACCCTAAAGCACAGTTGTCATAGCTGAATGCATCCCAGTACAAGGTAGAGTACAATAGTTGTTTAACAGGACAAAGCAGTGTGCTTAAAAGTTTGAAGTTCAACAATTTTAACCCAGCATTGGAGTTCTGACAGCATGCTGCACAGACAGTGGGGATATTAGACTGTAGCAGCTCACTGGGTATTGCTTCTGGGGACAGGGGAAGGAAAGGACATGTATGTCAGAAAAGTTGTCACCTAACCAGAGCGTCTATAGTGCTGAGGATTTTCTACTCCAGTTCTGTTCAGTGTTGGAAAAGGTGAATGCCATTCACACCTAGAATCACCGTAGGCCGGGTTGTGCAGCGCACAGTTCCCTCTGCTTTGCCAGTGCAGTTTTTCCCAGGTTCATAATGTAAAAAATACCACTGAAAAAGCAGAGGTTGGTAATGCTGTTGTGGAACAACCTGGTGCCACAACTGGGGACACAGTGAAGTGTGGCACGAGTAACTCACAGGATGTGGCATTCTAGTAGAAGAACTAGCAGAGCCACGCTCTCTGCCTTGGCCTGTGTGACAGGGAAACTGCACTCAGCCTGCCATGGTGGAGTGACAGCAAACTGAGCAGTACTAACCAGATGAGTGATGGCACCTAAGCAGGCCAAACCCCACCACCGCTTCTGAAGAGTGGTGGAGCAGTTGGAGCAATTGACATAAACAAAAGAGATTTTGGTTTGATGGGAAGTCCTAGGTTGTGTTTTCTAGCATGTACTCAAATAGCATTTGAAAGCTACTGGGCGATAGGCAAGAAAAGCTTAACTTTGGTTTAACAAAATTCATTTTGCAAAGGAGCCTGTGCTTTGAATGTAGTTCTGTTTTAGTAGACAAGTGTTTGTGGGAGATTAGTTCTTATTAACTAATAACCTTTGGTTATGTTTATTCCCAGAGCTGATTTGCGCAGGTGCTTGTCACACAGAAGGAGAAATAAGCTTCAGTGATACAGCTTGCTCATGGTTTAGTCTGCAGAGTTTTGTCATTTCTTGGCAACTAAGTGATGGATTACTATTTTCCATAAAAATCTCCTCTTTCATGAAAGGCCTTTCATGAAAGACTCTGGGGTAATTAGAAAAATAATAACCTTGCAATACCCTCTTGATCTGTTTTTAATGAAATGAAGTGCAGGGAGGGTGGGTGCTTTGTCCATAGCCGAAGAGTGAGTAAATGGCAGGTCTGAAAATAGAACCCAGGAGTCCTAGCTTCTGCTCCATGCCTCTAAGCAGCACTTCCACTTCACGTTGGGTTATCAGATGTTTAAGACTACATCTCCTTTTGTTTTTTGTACAGGACTGAGAAAAATAGTGTAGAGGGAAACCTGCATTGGCAGAAGCTGGGCCAGATTAATTAGCAGGCTTATGCTGGGTCCTCAGCCCGTTTTCTGCAACTCAATCATGGTTTACTGAGCACATCAGTCATTTGTGAATGTTCCCTTTTAAAGTGCCTGGTGAAGTATCACTTCCATTTCCAAAACAGGGAAATAAAAGCACGGAGTAGATGAAGTTACTTGCCCAGATTCACAGAGAGGATCTTGCCGTACCTGTTTGTTTCACTGGCAGCTTGCTTTTGTCTTCAGAAAAGTCTCTTCTCTGTTAGACTGCATCATTTCCAGAGTTAAGAATATGCATCCCTAGTAGGGCATTACAACCCTAATGGAGTTTCTGGACACATGAATGAGTAGTTTCCAGGATGTCAGCCTTGAATTGAAATGAAAACCCAACAAGTTTCTAAAACAATAGTACAAATGTAACAAGTATCAGAAGCTGCCAATGTGACGCTAACCTTTTGTAAAGGTGACATGGCCTCTTCACAACTCAGTGGGGACTATATCTAGTGCCACTGTAGCCCTTGAAAAGTCGAAACTCTGCTGTCCATGTACATCAGAATATACAAGGAAGGAGACTAAATAAGGTAACATAAAATGTTGCACCACCGCACCTAAGTTTATAGAGAAGCTTGTAAGATGAGAGAGATGCTTCTGGTCCATTTGTAGTGATGTTCCCAGGCCAGGTCATCATCCAGGGAGACTGAAACCAGATCCTCTGACTTAAAGCCAAAAGAATTGATTTGAATCAAAGACCAGACAATTTACTGTCAGATTCATTTTCCTATACAGGACCTGGCTTAAGTGTCTTTCCCAGAGCATTTAATGTAAGTTCAATGTAAAGATCTATCTATCAGTAACTGGAGTGATACTGTCACACACATGCCTTTGAATCATCAGCCAGGTATCAATATTTGCAGAGTCAGACTCATCTGTGCAGACTTTCTACCAAACAGGACAAGACTCTCCGTCCCATTCCCATCTCATCCACCTGTAACTGGGTCACTGTGGGAAACTTTGCTGCTTTTCTGGCAGGGGAATAAAAACATTCTTTACAGACAGCTCAGATCCCATCTTTCAAAAGGAAATGAGAATGTTCACCTCTGCATTTGTGTGTGAAATTGTATTCAAGATGTTGGAGGGATGTATTATGTTACTGGGCAATGAAGT
This sequence comes from Bolborhynchus lineola, assembly GCA_025448015.1. NCBI lineage: Eukaryota > Metazoa > Chordata > Aves > Psittaciformes > Psittacidae > Bolborhynchus > Bolborhynchus lineola. Next base: position 30,408 of record JAOEHX010052355.1, read on the forward strand.
GAGGAGACTGCTGTATACCTCCATGCATTAGGATCATTGTAGCTAAGACAGGGAGGAGCAAAACTGCTCCAGGCAGAGCAAATATGCTCTTGCATGTCACCATGCAGCAGCTCCAAGGCATATCAGTGTGTCTGCCTGTTACAGACATGTGTGGAGTCATATAGCCATATACAAACATCATGACACAGCATCATGGTTTAAATCCAGCTGGCAATTCAGCCATGCAATCACTCACTCACTCCCCCTCCTTCCTTCCCCCTCTCCCAGAAGGATGGGGAGGAGAATCAAAGGAATGTAACTCCCACAGGTTGAGATAAGAACAGTTCAGTAACTGAGGTATAACACAAACCACTGCTGCTGCCACCAATAATAATAATGATAAGGGAAATAGCAAGGGAAGAAAATACAACTGCTTACCCGCTGTTGACTGATACCCAGCCTGACTCAGCAGTGATCTAACCCTTCCGGGTAACTGCCCCCAGTTTATATAGCGGGCATGACGTGCTGTGGTATGGAATACCAATTTGGTCAGTTTGGGTCAGGTGTCCTGTCTCTGCTTCCTCCTGCCTTCCCCTCCTCCCTGGCAGGGCATGAGACCCAGAAAGTCCTTGGTCAGAGTAACATTACTGAGCAACAACTAAAAACATCGGTGTTATCAGTGCTGTTCCCAGGTCAAAAGTCAAAAACACAGCGCTGCACCAGCTACTAAGAAGGAGAAAAACGACTGCTGCTGCTGAACCCAGGACACACAGCAAACACCATCTGCGAAGAGAGCTAAAAATTGCTGGAATGATAACAGTATCCTGACTTCCTGCTGGGGTGTGCCGTGGGTGGCAAAGTAAAGCTACTCCTCCTCTGGGAGCAGCTGCCTGCTGGAAAGAATGAGGTGGGTATTAGCATTGGTTTGTGGTTTATTAGCAAAGGGATTCCGGACAAGGATGATTCCTAATGAACTGATCAGAGTGGTACAACAGCCATTCTGATCCTCATTCATGAAGGCTTGGTAGAAGAGGAAGCAGCTAAGAGATTCTCTTTACCTGTGGGAAAAAAAAGGACAGGGAGTTGGGTGCTAGTTGGTTTGTGAGGAACATCAACTGCTCACAGGAGGTGCAGTGTTTCTTGGAGAACAATTCTTCATTATTTTATTTGACTTTGTTCCAGCATCCATGAAGATGGATAGAACCATTTCACTGCTCACTTGTTAAGGTGTCTCCAGGCCTGTGTTTTGTTGTTATACAAGTTGATAGCATCCCTGTGGTGTACTTGGGCAGTTACATGTACCTTGTCTCCCCAGTGTTTGCCATGGTCAGAGCCCTCCTGTTTCCTCTTCAGAGAGCTTTTGTCTGGCTTTGCCCTAATACCGTCCTCACTCAAGATGCCCAAGTCCCATACCATGATGACTGAGCGGCAGCAGGTCTTGCTCTAGCGGGTGTTGACCTGTTTCCTGTTAATCCAGCTGCATGTGATGCCCTACTACATGACAAAATAAACTTAGGACTGCAAAAAGAATACGGGCCCTTGCTCTGCTCAGAGATTCCTCGCTGATATAGGGAAAGTCGAATGACATTTGAAAGGCTGGAGAACTGAGTTTCTCTCCAAGGCCCTGCTCTGCTCCTACAATGCATCTCAGCAGTGTCCAGCATTTTGCAATGATCTCATAAGGATTGAAAGTATCAATCAGTTGGTGCTGGCTGTGGGTAAGGCTGAGTCAAGCTCTAACAATTGCTCTTGCAATGAGTTTATCTCAATAGAGTAGGTCAAGAGCACCTTGTGCAAAGGTTTCCCAGGCAAAATGACTTATAAATAAAGAAGAGCCTTTAACAAAACACCAGTCCATCAAGCTTTATTGAGCTTTCTATTTCTTATGAATCTCTGTGTAATTTCAGTCACCTTTTAAGAAATTAAAATATTATGAAAATAATATCAAAATTACCATCAAGTATATTTGCCATGAATATGTTTTAGTAAACAAAACATTTGATAATTTTATGTATCAGGTTTTATTTACTGAATGTATGGTACTCAGCAAGTAAAAGGTCAGATGTGTTTTCAAGACAAAAATGGTAGAAAAGTATAGACAAAAATGTCATGGGCACTCTCCTGACAGAGAAGAAATGCGTCTATTTCAAACCCTGTGAGAAGGCAGGAGTGTTGAAATGTCATTTAGGATGGGTGTGTGTGCCCCAAAACTTCTGTTGTCATTGGTTTTGTTTTTTTCCTGGCTATACTTATTGGTCTTTTAAAAGGTATTAACCTCCTTGACATCCTTAGAAATTCACAGCGCTGGAACTTTGTTGGCACAATCTTCCCTCCTGATTTGAAGCAGGCTGCTGGGAGCGCGCTTGCCTGGAGTCTCCATGCCCTGTCCTCAGGTGGCTGCTGGAGGTTTGGAGCCTTGCCCCCCTGGTGCCATGGCACTGGGGCAGCCTGGGGATAGCGCTCCACAGGCACTGTGGGTTCACAGCGCTCTCAGTCCTTTCCAGAGCTTCCTCGCACATGCCATTACCTCAGCACTTGTGCTGTGGGAAAAGGGTCAGACATCCTCTGTGAGAGCATAGGAAACCGCCAGTATGAATTTTCTGGGAAGAGTCTTTCCTCCTCCTGCTCTCTCTCCCTCTGCATGCACTGTTGCTGAGAATGCTCAGCCCTGAAACACATAGCTGGATGCGTGCTATGTTTGGTGTAAGGTAAGTTGCTGTCGTTCTGCCCTCAGAATGTTGTGAAGACTTAATGTCTTCCTTATGGTGTGGTGGGTCTTTACCAAAGTTAATGTTTCTTGTGACCCTTAAAGTAAAACTTGGTTGATAACCAGATTTTATAAAAAGAGTTGCTAATTCCTGTTTAATTTTCTTCTTTTTATTACTAATCATATCTTTGCAAAATGTATTTTACAGCAATATAAATAGGATCCATTGCTGGAGGGAATTGTGCAGCTTCTGTCAATTTTTCAGCACCCAAATGTGAAACAGAAGCAATTAAACTCTGAGGGGGGAAAAGAGTAACAGTGTGGAACACATCAGAAACCGGGTCATGAATTCACACAGATGGGAAAGCCAGGAAGCAGTGGGAAAGCAGGATTTTGATTGACTCACCATCAACAGTAAATGAGCCATTGGCAGTTTACTCTCAGTTTTTTGCCTTTTAATCTGCCAGTTCCAGAGGTGATGGCACCCTCCTCAACCCACTGCGTGGGGATGGAGGGGAAAGGGAAGTGGGACAAAGAAAGCAATAGCAGAAGTTTAGGTGACACAGGGGATGGGTCAGAGCTGCAGAGGGAGGAAGGCTCTAAATCTGATGTGTGGAGCTAAAATTAAACAATATCCAGGCAATAATACTGGGTGTTAAAACTACACCACCCAAAAAGGATCATGGTGTCTCTGTAGATTAAATACTATCAGTGTTGCAGTAGAAATTAAACGCATTGACCAGATCCAAACCCTGTTGTGGGAATTGCTCTACAAATATAGTTAAGGATAATTCTTGCTCCAAAACATTTATAAAGCAGAGGGGAGAGAGTAAGAAGCAGAAGCTTCCCAGCTGAAGACGGAGTGGTATCCTAACAAGGCTTCAGCACTATTTAGAACATGCATGGTGCAGACAGGGATTGCTCTTTTGTTTGCTTTTATAGAGCATCTGCTGAATAGGCTGAGGAGAGAACAAGATGTGATGTATAAATCACTCCACTCCTATGCTAGTCCAGTTTTTTCCAGTGGAAATCCAAGGCTGTGGGTAACACCAATATACATAGACTCAAAAATCCTATATGCCCTTCCTAGCTAGGATGTGCCGACTGCCTCAACTTAAACTAAGTGGAATTTGTGAGCTTTCCATGCCACCCAAGCAAACAGAAGACCTTGGGGTGTTTTAGCATGCAGAAGCTAAAGGTATTTATTTCCTTTTAAAGCAGCAGCACAGCACTTCTGAGAATGAAACAATCAGTTATAAAAGTAACCTTGCAGCAAAGCTTCAGGGGGAGTTATATATGCCAGTGAATTTTCACTGTTTATTCATTCTAGACATAGGCTAATTCTCCTCTTACTCTGATTTTATATCAATTATTCGCCATTGATTGAGTGGAGTTAATTTAAATTTACAGCAGTGTAAGTGAGGAAAAGCGGCTCGTAATCAGTAGCGAGTTGATTCTGCCACCTTCACTCACCATGAATAGTACCTTACTCGTTGAATAATCCTATAAATTCCTCTTGGGGTTTCTCAGAATAAGGGAGTGTGTGAGCTGAGTAAAGATGGCAAATACTTTTCATACTTTTCACATCAATTACCTGACTGGAGTAGGTGATACAGCCCCAGATTCTATGCGTACCCCAAAGGTTTCAGGAGAAAAATGACCTGGTATTATGTGGCCTGTAAATAAGCGGTAAGGCTGTATCTTGGTTTATACCCTTGAGTCAGAGTTGACACCAAGTTTGAACTTAATCTCAGAGTTTCAGATGTTCAGCTCTGCATTCTTCATAATATTTTAAAGCGCATCTTACAATGACATTTCCTACCATGCTGGTTGGAGTTTGGGAGAGGTGTAAGGTAAGAAAAGAGCACTGGAAAACTCTTTCCCATGAGAGACAATCACCTACTTTAATTGCTTACTTTCTTGTGCTTCTGAAGAGAGTTCTTGACTTCCTCTTACTGACAGATAATGAATATGAAATGGTATTGGAGCAGAGTAATAATTTGCTGAATTTTCCACTAAGAAACCAGTTTCCTCTTGCAATCCTTGTTCAGCCTATGCCTGAGCCAAAGGGTCAGGACTAGCCTTGGTAGGTGTGGCCTGTTGACACTCTGAACTATGACAGAAAATGGGAGATTGATCTTGGTGAGCTCAGAGGGTGACTTTACTTAAAAGCTTTCTGATGTTTTAAAGTCCCAACCAGTCATTTCTGGCACTGTGAGACATGATCCTGCAGTGGTGGCTCAGCACTGTGTTCCCATTTTAGCACGGCCTGTAAATGAGAGCTCAGAAATGAAAAAACCCAGTATTTTTTAAATGGTATTTTAAACTTCTTTCTCTTTAGCCCTACCAATGGAATCTTGTTATCACTCATAAGACATGGTTAAAGTTATAAAATAATTAAATATGTATTTAGTAATCTTCTGAGGTCTTGGAGACAAGCAGTCAGTAAGCAAAAATTGCATGGAATTGTTAAGCAAATGAAATAGAAGCTTAGAAAGAAAACCCTTCTGTGGGGTTATCTGTTGGGATCTGTACTGGGAGGTAGGATCTGTGCCTCTGCTGAGGGATGTGTATTGTTGAACCAGTGGATAGGCCTGAGCTTCAAATGATGTGCTTTTCTTTAGCCGATTAAAAGGAACAGGAGAGGAAACAAAGAATAGGAGCAGAGGAGATGTGAAGGACAAGTTCAAGAGACTCCCATTTCCTTGGGGTTAACAAGCAAAACAGACCCCAGAGAAGGGAATACATTAAGACACTGATATAGTGTGGATCTGTGTCCATGCACTGAGTTACAGTTTTGTGGTATTAAAGGAGCAAGCTCTCACTCATACCTGCTGAATGATTTGGGTGCATGAGAAGGAACCTCCCATGGTGCAGATGGAAGGGCTGGTAGGTACCTGCCAGCACAAAGTACTCCTGACCCCAGTCCTTGCTGACAGAAAGCAGCTGGGGCTGCTTGATAGGATTTCACAGCCTCTGCTTGGGTTGGGTATTGTGTGACAAACAAAAATTACTTGTCTCTACCTGAGTGCTTGTGTTCCAGCTACATGGGTTTTATACTTACATGTGTCCAATGGAGGATCATGCAAGTATGGAAGGGCTGAAGTATTCAGGACATCAAAATAACCTGTCTTTTTGAAATTAAAGAACTTTGTGATTCATTTTATGACAGCAAGAATGCTGGTTTTTCAAACAGTAAAGTCTTTCCATGAATGAGAGGTGCAAAGATGTTCATCTTTCCATGAACGAGAGGTGCAAAGATGTTTCAGTGACTGAGATGCTGCATATTGATGAAACCACTGGAGCCTCATTAGTCTCCGTGGTGATACTGATAACTGCACGTATTGGCAATAAGATGCAGAGTCCTAATTCAAACCCAGGTAGTCCTTGAAAACTGTAGGGCATATTTTGTGTGTTGAAGCCAAAGCATAGGGTTTGTTTGTACAGCCAAGACAGTGGATGTGACTCACATGTATATCCGTGTGTGCTTGTGTGGTTTGTTGTGGGTAAGTTGAGAAATTGCAGGTAGGAATTTGTTCTTGTTTGGAAGTAGTGTAAATGCAGGGGATGCTGAGAACCTGCTGGAAACCCAAGTATCCCTGGCAATGCTGTTGGTCTGTTACATGATTTATTTGACCTTTTGCTTCCCTGCAGCTTTGGTCATTGTCTTACCTGCTTAGACTGTAAACCTTTCAAAAGAAGAATCATTCCCAGCCTGGAGGATCCTTGGTATTAATTGGACCTCTAGTTGCTTCTGTGGTTATAATAGTAAAGAAGATGGAAAACCTGTTTTAAGAACATGGTGTTGTATACTTGCAAGAAAAAAGCTATGGAAACACCAGAAGAAATGGGGTGACCTCATTATAGAGTCATAGAATAGTTAGGGTTGGAAAGGAACTTAAGATCATCTAGTTACAACCTCCCTGCCATGGGCAGGGACACCTCACACTAAACCATGTCACCCAAGGCTATGTCCAACCTGGCCAGGGATGGAGCATTCACAACTTCCCTGGGCAACCCATTCCAGTGCCTCACCACCCTTACAGTAAAGAATTTCTTCCTCATATCCAGTCTAAATTATGGATACTTTAAAGCTGTAAATGCAGAGATTTTGAGAGGAGTGATGGAACAGCTGTATAAGTAACAAAGGCAAATAAATTAACTACATTTAAGGTGAAATTTTATTAAAAAGAAGTTTATGAAAGGGAATTTTGCTCTGGTTGTGTGCAATAGGGGGAACTGTACTCAACACCAGCAAATTGATGTGCTATGGTCTCGCATCCAGTGGGGTCCTTAGGGCAAGGTCCCAAAGTCAGTGAATTGTGTGACAAGAGCAACAAGAATTATTTGTTTAAATAATGTAACTGTGTTATTGCATCTGCCTCAGTTCAGAACCAAGTAGATTGACTGAAACAACAGATAGAAGCAGTGCTGTGAATTTTGTAGGGGGGAGCAGCTTGATAGAGATGAAACAACTTCCACATGCAAAGAAAAGCTGTGCAGACATAACTCCAGTTTTGTCTTCCTGTTTGCCAAAATGAAGCAAGGGAAAACCAAGTAACAATGTACCTGCACATTCAGAAAATTAAGGCATAGAAAATGGAGGGTTCAACATATAATGGGTTATTAATTTCAACATAAAAAGGTTTCCGGAAGCAGAGAGCAGCCAGGTTGTATCATGGAAGCAGTGTTCTCGTGGGGTTTTTTTAGTGAGCTGCAGGCCAGGTGATCAATAGAGCCCAGATTTGCAGCAAACAATTCATAGAATCATAGAATAGTTAGGGTTGGAAAGGACCTCAAGATCATCCAGTTCCAACCCCCCTGCCATGGGCAGGTACACCTCCCGCTAATCCATGCCACCCAAAGCTATGTCCAATCCAGCCTTGAACACAGAGTTGAGGAGACCACAGATGATGAAGAGGAACGTTGAAATTGCGTAACCAGACAAATCAGCAGCCTGTCAGCAGGTAAAATTTCCCTGAAGAGATGTTTCGGGATAGTGAATGATTAAAGCTACTACCATACATTACTCATTACAAGCCAATATGTACAACAAATAACCTGTAAACCTGGATTGTTACAAACTCAAGTTCCATTGAAGAAGTATGTTGTATATAACAAGAGGTATACACCTGTAAACTTCAAGACATGAAGCATACCTACTGGTTCAAGATCAAAAGGAGTATATACTTTGTACATGCTTTGTCATTGAAGTCTGTTACAAGGACAGGCCATCTTTCTCTGAGTCATGATACAATTCTGGTAGCCCTCCCAGAGCATGTCTTACCCAGTTACACAATCCACCTTGGTTTTCAGAGTGTAAGAAAAGTGACTTCCATATAGTTACAAAAACCCCACTCTAGTTTCTTCATTCAGTTATCTGGCTGTTTGATTCTGCTTCATTCAGAACATCAGTTTTAGGACAATTTCCTTGTTCTTCCCAATCAGCACTTCAGGCCGGTCCAGAGGCCTCCCAGATCTTTTTTGTTCAGAACACTTCAGTTCCTCAGAGTTTTAAAGTCAGCATTTTATGTCTTCCTTTTCTTGACAGAAAACATAGGCACTTCAGAGCTGATTAGCATCTTTTCACAGCAGTGTTTTCCCATTAGACAATGTAGGTTCACCTAAACTGAAATTTGCAATGAGAAAATGGCAGTTCTGACAAAAAAAAAAAAAAAAAAAAAAAAACCTTTTCCAGCTGGGAGAAACATAACAAAATATTTTGTTTGGAGTTGACATTTCAACATAAAATGACTTTTTTTTCAGTTGTCATTTCAAAATGTTGATTCCAAATTAAAAATGCCGTAACAGAATGACGTGTTGGATCGTTCTGTTTTGATACAAAATGTCTGGTTCTTAACATTTCTATTTCCCCACATATTTTTGACTTTCTTCATTTCAAACTTGAGCAGAATTATTTTCAATTCCCCGTGGGAGGAAAATTGCATTTCCTCCTCTGCCCTCACATGAGGAGAAGAGACTGTTCTGAAACGAGGGAGCAGGCAGGAGAGTCGGGCAGACGCAGTTTTGCATCCTGTTTTGTATGCCATAGCTTAGCTGCATACATTTGGCCAAGCTGATTCACTTCATAAGAGGCTGGGTGGATTGTGAGTCCTGTTGACGTGATGCAGAATGCTTGCCTACATCCCTAGCAATGCTTTGGAAATCCTTAAATCCTGTTGGTAAATTAGGAATAACAGTACTTGCCTGTCTCACGTGAGGGCTATGAGGCTTCATTTGGTGCTTATGAAATTTTCTCAGATTCCTGACAGATGCTGTAGAAATATAAAATCATATTTCCTGAAATGAGGGATTCAGGTGATTTAGGTAAAAGTGCTCAGCAAACTCAACTGTTACTTTTAACAATCACGAGTTGGTTGTTGAAAGTAACAGGTATGGGGTTTGAACAGTATCTCCAATCCTCTCTGCTAGGTTCTAAACTCTTCTTCGGATTCTTTTCCTCGCTCTGCATTTTCATACAGAAATGTAAAACAGCACTTTTCAGTAAGATAAACGTAATACTAAATACAAAGATAGCTTTTTCTGCTGTTGGAGATGCACAGAGATCCACAAGAAGTTTGCAAACTGTGTTTCATTTCCAGCCAGACAATCATGCCTCTGTACCTTTCCCCTGTGTTTTCTATTGTTGGCATCATCTCTAACTCATGCACATAAACACAGAGTGGTAGAAGTTGTTGGATCAGGAGGACAGAATGCTGCAAACCAAAGGGAATAAAGTAGGAGCTTTTAGCCAAGGCTCTGTCTTGCTCTACTTCACATCCAGACACTTCAAATTATTTTTGACAGAGTTAAAACGTCAACTGTATCAGTTCAAGAGGAAGAAGAGGGACCAGGACTGCGTTGTACTATAGGTTCTTGTTCATTCCAGTTCAAGGCTCTTCATGCCGGTAACATGAATGAACGGCTGAGAATGAACCTGTTGTCTTTCATATCCTCTTTGAGGCTGCTGTTTGTTCTGTAAACTTCTGCATTCCTGCTGTTTGCTCTAATGCTCTGCCCAATCTTCATCATCTGCATCCTCCTTCTTCACAGTCTCCTGGGATTTTTTGCTTCTTTACTGCCAGGTCCAGAAGGACAGCTGCATGGGAAAGAATGTGCTGCAAGGAAAGAGTGTGCATACAACTTGTGTTTGTACTCTTACTGTCTCCAGTTAACTAGTGGCTTTGCTGTCATTAGTAGCTGCTCTTTGCTTTTCTGGTGGTTTGGTTAGCACAGTAACCACCCTGGATGACAGTGGCACGTCAGTCATGGCTGGTTTTGCACAAAGGATGAGGAGACAGGCTTACATGCACAGTGATTTTAGCAGGGTCCTTAGCTGATGGCATACATAAGCTCTAACAAACCTACTTCAGGACTGAATAAAAGAGAGAAAGAGAAGGTGAAAACCCTCTCTAGGTGCCAGCCAGGAGGGGCAGTGATGAGGTCCCGGATTCTCCAGCAGGTGGGAAGCCATGAGAACAGCAGTGCAAGAGTAACAACATGAGAACAGCGAAGGAAAAAAGAATGAGAATAGCGTGGTACCAGTACAGGAAAAATACTGACACTCTGGAAAAGCATTGCTTTGATAGCTTTAATGAAGGGTTATAGAGCTGCAAATAGCAGGCCCTTGGCATTACTAAGGCTAAAGCACTAATATATCTGAGGCCTTCTGTAGCACTATAAATACCCCTTTGTTTCCCCATCCTCTTGCCACCTAGTCTATAATCCATCTTTTTTTGCTTTCCTGACTGGGGAATCCCCAAGTAAGAAGGTCAAAGGAAAACGTTCCTGTAATCTGTAAATCTGAGATCTGGGTAGCTTCAGCCTTTAGCCTTGTGGTAAAGGCTTCAGTTTAGCTGTACAGATAAAAAAAGTTACCTCTGCTATAAAATGGTGCGTCCCAGATTTATCCAAGTCCCACAACCAGTAGCTATCTGCATTTCTAAAGCACCAGTGAGTGCCAAGACAAGGGAACCTTGTCAGCTATTCATTTCTTCATTACATTGCGAAGTGTCCCTATTGTACATTACATGGAGACATGAAAGAATAAAGATTTGTAGCCAGGATTTTCAGAGGGAACTAAGTGGATTAGATGCTCAAATACCCTAGATTTGCAGTGCCTTAGGCACTTTTAACAACTCAAGACAAAGCTGTTGAGGAACAACTGGTAGATTCATGATGTGGTTGTATTTAATACGATTGGTTCTCATGTATGTTTTTGTCTCTGAGTCTGCCAGTCTCAGGAACTGGATTCTCTGTTCTAGCTCTCTATGTCCTTCCATATACCTGTCTGCACCTTCCTAGTGTCTGTTCACATTTGTCTCATGCTTGGTCTGTTCTTTCCAATGACTAATTCTCTCTGGCTCTCCTCCTGCACCCTCACCTTTGCTTAGGAAGGCCAAAAATGTTTACCTGCATGTGGCATCCAGGGCTCTGGCCCTGAGCACTTCCTTTGCAGTGCAACATCTTTGTTTCCCCATCAAGAAGTGCAATATCCTTGTTGCATTCAGACAAAACCAGTGAACAGGCCCAGTAATTAGATGTGATGCCTGGGCTCTGGAGAGGAAATTGGGAGATAAATTTAAAGTTGGTCCCATTGGAAGGTTCCCAGTGGATATTGATCAGGCTCAGGTGAACTAGAAACAGTCCAAGGAGAATTTATTGATTAGAAGTTGACAAGCAATTGTTTCTTCCTCTCTCACTTTCGAGGTTGTAGTTTTTGTTTCTCTGCTTCTCTGATAGAGGCTGCAGGTAAATTCCTTTAACTGTGCTCTTTTGTCTTTGTCCAAGGGGCAGCGGTGTGGAAGCACAAAGGCTGGCAAAGCTCACTAAAGTCAGGAGCACAGAAATGGAGTGCAGGTCTTGCCATTGCTTTCCCCAGAGATGCTCGGGATTGCTCTGTATTCCCTTCTGAGACCCTGACCTCTTGTCCTTCAGGTTACACAGCTGGTTAGCTGAAACCTTTGCTCTTGGATTTGTAACTCTGACACAGACAGCATTCCTGTGGAAAACACACTTATCTGCTGGGAGGGGAGGGATGCAAAGAGGCACAGAATAACCCTCAGAGGTATTTATCTGTCTTGTCAGCAGATCCAGCTAGGAATTCAAAAGGAGAAAGAGTATTTTTCCCTGACCGCAGAAGCCGCCTGTGGTTGTGAAGCAAGCTGTCAGTTTGCCTCTCAGTATTGTTTGAACAGTTGATTAGTGTTACTAGATTGCAATACAACTGAAATCTAAAGGAACTAGGGACCCAATTCTGAATATAATTCCAACCACAGAAACACTCTTGCACAGAGGTGCATGCTCTTCCATGAACATCTCAAAAACTGCAAAGGAAGCTTCAAGCCTTAGGCAATGTCAAGTGCAAACATAAGCTCGAGTCTTCTCTTGGTTATACAATAAAGTCTTTAAATGAGTCTTCTTGTACTACTTTTTACCCAGCACTTCTGTCTCAGGACAGTGCACAGCATAGGTGGAGCTTTATGAGTCAATATTTTATTTCCTTCTCATTGTTTGGCATATGGCTCCAGACTTTATTTGCTGGACAGAGATCAAACCCTACACTGGAGAGAAAACATTTTTCACAGGCTTTTTCTGTGGCACACATCACTATAATGGCTGGCTGCTGCACAGACATTAACCAGGTTAGTCCCACAGCTCTGGTTGATGAGGGCATACTATTGTATTGGGTTCCTCTTTGGGAAACAGGAATAGCCATTGCAGCAGGGAGTTTTGGAGCACTTTGCACATTTAAACAACAGCTCCCACCTTTGTTTGCTGTGGATAGGTATATTCAGGATGTCTGTAAATCACAGCCCAGGCCTAAAGTCAGGATTCAAGAAAACAGGTCATGCCCAGGAAGTGACTCTTCATGGGACTTGGTTTAAGCATCTTGCTTTAACCAAGGCATTTGTACAAAGGACATTTGTACTAGTAGGCAGGAAAAATCCATCCCTTGACATTCAGCTACATTAATCTGGAGACCCACATCTTCTTTCCTCTCAGTTCCTTGCCTCATTTACAGTACACCTTCCCATCTTGTCAATAAATGATAGAGACTCTAAAGACATCATCCTCCTTCAGTATAACCTCCTGTTCTATCTGCCTTGTGTAATATGTCAGTCCTCTATCAGCAAATAGTGTATGATAGGATAAGAAAGAACCAGATCACCAAATATATGTTCAAAGGAACTGGTTTTACTAGGTCTTCATGTTAAATTTGCACCTGCTATTTCCTATCTTGTAAATACATGACTTACTAGTATCAGCATTTGTCAGTGCTTTGCTTCTCTTATGTGTCTGTGCATGTCTTTAAAGGAAAAAAAAGGGAAATGGAAACTTCAGAAATTCCGCTCTGTGAGTTCGGATTCATTCCTGGGTGATTCATCAGTAATGTGGGAACATTTGTACACGCTGTATAGGCCTCTACTGCCCTGGCTGTGGGAGTAACTGATAGCAGAAGTACATAGCTGTCTTCCTTGTGGGTCAGCATACAGGGGGAATGAGACGAACATTTTGCATCTGAGTTTTACAGATGCTTGTTAACAACAAGAGATAGTGAGAGAGAATCTTGAATCCTGGATTATATTCTGGGCTCTGAAAGAGAATTTTATGCTACCGGGCACAAACTTTTCTGCCTTTTCTCCCAAAGTGGTCCTAGGTGCCCTCTTCTCTACACTTTATCTGGATACTCATCTCCTCTGACTTTGTTAAGCTCATACCCTTAGGAAGTTTGAATGCAAACCCAGACAATACAAGATTGCTACTGAAATGTCAGAATTGTGTAACAGCTTTACTGCTTAACATAAGGGATATGATAATTTTTTGTGGTTTATTGATGTAGGGAAAGCTGCATTGTATAGACAGTATAATACTGACTGAGATGTGAAGCTGAATTTGAAGAAAATAGCAAGTAAACTGCTTTCCCCTATTTCTTCTCTCTTAAAAAAAAATCCAGGAAGATTCTTCCTAGATTTATCTCCAGTGGGTTAGTAGCCACCAGGCCAAGATGCTTCCCTATGTGATTTATACAGCTTTTCACTGGTCCTGGGAGTTAATGTTTCCCCCCCTAGGTGTTGGCCATTTGTAGCAGAGCTTGAAAGAATGAAATAGTGGTTTAAACTCTCCATCTCAAAGTTGGACTTTCAACTTTAAAAATTGATTAACTTTGGGTGAAAGGTCCTGGCTTGAAGGGTTCTGGGGAATGAGGTTCTTTATTTAATGACAAAACTCGTGCATTATGGACAGGAACAGCAGATACTTCCTGATTGCCATCTCTCCTGCAACGTGATTTGCTCCTGAACTAGAGGTTTCTGCCATAGAGTGGATTGATAGGTATATTTTAAACGTATGGTCAGTCTCTCTACTCTGGTTTAGATGGTGTTTTACTCTGATACGGATCCTTTTCTAGGAAGAGCTAGATGGGAATTACTGGCATACTGCACACAGACCATTCTGCCACCATTATATTTGATAAAGTTGAGCTGAGGTTGCATTGACACACAGACCCTGGATGAAATGGGCTTATACCCCATCTCCAGACTTTTGGCAGATTGATTCTCCTAGGAATTTGTTCTGCAGCTTGATAAAATGCAAAGCTTGATGAAATGCTGAAATCTCTGTATTTGGTAAGTTAATGAACTAGCACTGACTAAATGAAATTATCAAGAGCAATCAAAACCCAGAAGAGAAATGTTTTCAGGTGATTATAACGAGCTTCTCTCTTCCCATGGACAGAAAGTTCTATGTGAAATTAGCGTTTCATAGCAGAAAGATTCACTTTTAGCATCTGTAATAAGAAAACACCATCTAAAAGAAGGTACAATAGAAAATCCAGATTGTGCTTATCCTTTTCACTGCTTTCAAACCTGTTAAGATTAGTATTAGAAGAACAGGATCTGGCACGGTTTCATTGATGTCCCCATGTTCCTTTTGTAGTTAGAAGGGTCTACTCCTGTGGGTTTAATTGATCTGCAGCCATTTATTATTCAGTGAACTGCTTCTCATCCTGCGTGCCTTGACAGCAAGTTACGGTGAAGAGCAGAAACCAGGTGGGAGGCATGAAATTCTGGTATAACTGGAGCTAATACCAAAGCTTCCACTGGCTTCAGTAGAGATAAAGGTTTCTCTCTGGGAGTTTAGCTGAAGCCAATGTGTATTAGCAATCTACTCTAGTACAGGAGTTTATCCCACTGGTGTCTAGGGCTTGGGTGAATCTTAAGGATGTGCTCAGTTTTAAGGAAACTGGGCTCTAATTTGTGGAACTTGGCCTCTGCTTATGGAAAACAGAGATCTAGGATGTCTTTCTCACGCAGAGTGTTTTATCCTGTGTTTTCTCCAATTTCTTGTACAACCACTGATGCCTTGCTTTACAGTGAGGAAGATTCATCCTTATCGTCCCCTTCAGACAATTCCTAATGTCCTCCATTCTCTTGAAAAGAGGGCACAATAAAGGCCTATCAGACAGATGGGCTGATCCAAAGGACATAGCCATGAAATGGTGGCAGAGTTCTGATGTCCCTCCTGTCCTGATCATGGCCTCACACTTTCAGGATGTTCAGTGGAAATATGCCTGAGTATATGTCTGAATTTCTGCTGTAAAGCTCAGTAAAAACAGAGTGCCAAATTCATCTCTGATGTAAGCTCTGTTTGACTTCAGCAAGCTTACTCTGGGGAGAGATTTGGTCCTGTGTACTTGATGTATACTAAATGAAAAAGTGAGGGTTTCTGTTAATGCTCTCTGCTATGGTTAGGCTAGAAAAAAAAAAGCCATAGCACTGTGTTTCCAATGAAGCAAGTATATATATTCATGTATCTGTATGTCAAAGCTGTGTCTAAATCTCCCTATTTTATGATAATTGAAACATTAGATAATGAAGGTGATGTTGGAACCTGAGATAATCAGTGTTCAGGCTTGCTCATGAGCACTCATAATCAGCAGGCTTGTATTCAGGTTTTGAGGGAGAAGTATGGGCAAGGCTGGGTGGAGTCGTGCAGGTCTGCGAGAGCAGGAGCAGTTCTGGGTTAGCACACTGTGTGCAGGACCTTGGCAGAGCCACTGGCAGAAGTGGGATGGTGCAGGCCAGGATTGTGCACCATGGGCAGGAGCTGCAGGGGCTGCTGCTCAACAGTTCCAGGTGAAGTCAGCAGATCCTTCTTTTCAGAAGCAGCAAAGTTAACATAGGGAAAAATGTCAATGCTGAAGTGGAAGCTATTCATGATTTTTGAGAGAACTGGAGTGGAACCGAAATGAAAGCTGGGACCCAGCTTCTTTATTTATTCAGAGAAAAGAAGCCGTGTGGAGACCTCAGAGCAGCCTTCCAATATCTACAAGGAGTCCTTGTCTGGCCTACAAGGATGCTGGAGAGGGACTCTTCATCAGGGACTGTAGTGATAGGACAAGGGGCAGTGGGTTCAAACTTAAAAAGGGGAAGTACAGGTTAGATATAAGGAAGTTCTTTACTGTGAGGGTGATGAGGCACTGGAACAGGTTACCCAAATAAGTGGTGAATACTCCCTCCCTGGCAGTGTTCAAGGCCAGGCTGGGCAGAGCCTTGGGCAATATG
>JAOEHX010052356.1:4659-21691 GCA_025448015.1 Bolborhynchus lineola
CCCCCCCCCCCCCCCCCCCCCCCCCCCCCCCCCCCACAGAATAATCATCAGAATGTGAAAGTTCTAAAAGTTTGATCCAATTCTTGCTGGATTCAGCCAGGGGAAAAAAAAAAAAAAATACAAAAAACCCTATTTGTCTCTCTAAAATGGACACAGAAATTGGAACCAGAAAAAGAAAGTTTTAGGCCAAGTGTCAATAAAATCCTGTAACTTGCAGAATCATCAGTAGTGCCGTCTGAAGATACTTCATCAAGACGTCTAGATGCATAAAGAAATTGAAACATTACTTTCTTGTCAGGCAGAAGATTCAAGTTTGGGCCAGCTCTGGCACTTAAGCCATGGAACTGGCTTCCAAAGAAAGCGTCAGATACCTCATTGCTCAAATGCAACAAAACTGAATGGGTCACATTAGACCTATGCAGCAAAAAGAGAACACAAACATGCAGGGGAGAGGCTATGCTCTTTGAAATAATTTCTCAATCTGGCCTCTCATTTGGGTCCTCCCTTAGCATACAGAAGCAGACACATCAGCCCCAGACCTTGATTACATGCCACAACAATCAGCTACAGCCACTGCAGCATCATTTCTATTATTTCAGCAAAGCAAATGGACGTGAGGGACATCTCACAATCTGCTTCATAAAAGACTGATGAAATAAAGTCATGTTTGCAGAATGTAAACAGAGATTTCATAGCACCAAGTTTTCATTTTTATCACTTCAGATAGCTCTTTCTTTCTCAGGAAGAATAACTAAAGGTTTTTAAGACTTGCTGCAGCTTTGGATTTATGATGGCAAACCTTTTTTTCTCCTGAACTACTTACAACAAACATTGCTAGGCAGAAAAATGCCCATATAAGCACTTGTAAATGCTCTGTTGAGAGGCAGAAAGGTAGAAAGCAGCTAGTGCAGAAACGAGTAGATGAAGTTTTAATTTTAAGACCCTATAAACAGCACAACAAGTATTTAATAGCAGGGAATCAAAGACAGCTTCTCCTTAATGTAAGGAGATATGCAATCCAATGCAAATATAAACTGTGCCTTATTTTGTGCAGCATGCACTCTACCACTGCACCTGAAAAAACACTAAGGAAAAAAGAAATGCAGCTGCAAAGCTGAAACAAAATATCTTGGTCCAGGAAGAGAAATTAGAACATCTGTACAAAGGGCAGAGAGCTATTTAGAGGTAACTAATAATATGAAGAAATACAAGCCAGTTGTTCCAAAATGCAGAGCCATATTCTCGTGCCAGAACAATCAGACCAGCCAAGACCATGCCTTTGCAAAATAATATTTCAGTTCCTGCTGTAGAAAAGCTGCATGTTTTATCTGTACGCCCCTGATCTTATCCCCACATCAAATAAAATCTTCCAAGACGAATCTGCTATTCACCATCTCCTTTGCCAAGAGGAATTTTTGCATGAGAAACAATCAAGGAAGGGTGATGACTGCTTCACCCCATTTCTGTGAGCAGTGTCTTTAACCCTGCAATTGCCCTTGTCCCTGCCAAGGCAGACAGGATCTTCATCTGCAGGGACCTTCTTATTGCAATGCTGATGCAGTGCCCTGAGCACCTGCCATTCAATGTAATAAGTATCTTTATTCCTAGCTGTTGATGAGGAGCTGGGGCCATTCAGCACTATTTGCAGTTTGGTAACAGCTCACAGGTGATGTGAAGCCTGGTGAAAGCTGCACCTAGTTTGCAGTTGCACCCACACAGTACAGAGGCCAGCAGGCACCACAGTAGTAACTGGTGGATGCATGTATACGGATGCATGCAGGTGAACCTCAGCTCCTCTGTTCACTTTTAGGGCTGGCGGCATCAAGGGAACTGCAAGATGGAAGCAGAATAAGCTATCTTAGAGCAGTACTGAGCTAAGTAATGATTCTCCTTTCCTTCAGGCACCAGACAGCTCCATAAACACTCAGCTTGAGTCTGTCTGCACGCATCCAGGAAGACGCTCATCAGCCATGAAGACTGACAGAGTTGAAAAGAAAGCGAAACAGTCTCAATCCTGTCCCAAGACGGAAAACTCCCTTCTTTCAAGGGCCTTTTAAAGAACAAGAAAAGAAGGTCAGGAGTTACAAAAAGACAAAAAAAAAAAAAAAAAAAGGGATATCTGCACATGAATAAGACAGTGCTTTATTTCATCCCCTGAATTTTATGCTCTCATATCTTTTTGCCAGTAATTCTTATGCCATAAAAGGGAAAATCAGGAACAAAAGAACTCCAAGTCTTGCTTTTCATCATCAAGGAATCATGGTTACAATTTAGAATTTCACAGGGGCTGAGGCCCTCAGACATGTAACAAGCCAGCCTGTCTTTCAGCATCACTGAATTTGGCCAACTCAGCCCAGAGTCCATTTGCTGCAGTGTCAAAAATGAAATGCAGTCCTAGCAGCAATGCAAATCATATCACATAATTGAAAGACTGTAAGTATTAGTAAAGACTGAATACGTTTCCAGCCAACAAGCAATACTTCAAACTACACTGTGGACACAATGTAGAAATTATTGAGTAAGATTCACTGGCCTACACTACACAACTCGATTATCATCATCATTACTTCTTCCCTGAACTTTAAATCTATGAATCTGAAGCTGTGCAGAGCTGCACTTCTGTGAAGAGTACCCACTTCAGACTTTCCTTCCCACCTTAAAAACAGGAACAAGAGAATTTCAAGGACATCGGATTTGGTGCCATGTGACAAGGTAAGAATCACCCAAAGAAAAAATATTGAAGAGTGGAAAAACCTGCTGCCTTATGAAAAACTTCTGGTGTTTAATCAGGGTGTGAGCACCTGTTTGGAGAAGTGGAGGGCCTTTCCACCTGGTCCACAAAAGTGCAACAGCCAAAACCTAAGCTGGTTAGGTTGTTTAACCTAAGGATAGACAAGTATGGTTAAGAGGGTACTCAAGTTTATATTGAGTGTTGAAGTTTTCTTTTTAAAATAGGAAGGGCAATTCTTCCAGGCAGACTGTGCTAATCGCTGAGGTAAATTCTCCATCACTGCTAATTTTTCAATCAAGATGGGATATCTTCCCAAGAGTTTTGCTTTTGATCAAGCAGGTATTAGTCTGAGGACTGAATCTCTGCTTGGTATCTGTGACAAGTGATCATCTTCTCCATCTTCTTACACAATGTCAGAGCACAAGACTTCTGTCTTTATAACCTAGGAATTGTTTTAATAGTTACACATCAGTGGGTCACCAATGATGCAGTTATTACTTCACAGTTTATCCATGTATCTGCTTCTAGACAAACTTTTTTTTATTTAGAATTACACTAAGAATATAACCCAGTATTTTTAAAATGTATCTGTTCCAAGGAAGACTTTAGTGTCAAAAGATTCCTTCTCTAAGGTTTATCTTACCATGATATTATCCCACTCTGCATGCAAAGATTAATCACTTGATATTTTTACTCCAGAAAGCAGGATGACTACTGGAAAGCAAGGCAATTCTGTTCCAGTGAACCAGGTCATGCAAGGACCCTCTTTTTAAAAGATGAGCTAAAGAAATCACCAATCAAGGTGTTCCTGTCTGCATTCACCACTTTTCTTATTATGATGCCTAAAATTCCTCCATTGCCTTGCTTTACTAACACAACAGCATTTTTATCTAAACACATTTTGTCACAGCCTCATGGCTCTTTAAGAAAGAAAAGCTAGACTCAGAACTGCTTAAGATCAATCACATTTCAAACACATCTTTTACTCTTCCACCAGCCATTCAGCCAGTAGTACATTATTGGCTTGAACTTAGTTGCTCTGATATCACTTGCATGTTTCTCGCATTGCTCCATCAGCTAGCTGATTTTCGGCCTTTATGTTTTCCTTCGTGGTAATTAGTTGGAGAAGAGGTCAAAGAGGTGACCTCACAAATTTCTCATGCTCTTGAGCCAACAGACTCATGCAAACTAAGTACACATCTGCAGAGCATTATTTTTGCTTGTTGATGGGATCTAAATTGGAACTAATGCACTGCAGAAAGCACAGTCTCAGTCTCAAGCTAACACTTGTTATTGCACATTGCCCAATTTCCATGCTGGCTCCACTATCCCATTTACATAATTTTCTAATGAGGACATTGCAACACAAGGCAGAATGGGTCACAAGATGCAAAAATGTACTGAACACGCTCAAGTAAAAATTATTCAATCTCTTGGCTCCTTCCAGGTTCTTATATGAACCCTGTTGTGCTGCTTTTCCCAAGGGATATGGTTGGAGGTTCTCCTGTCCCTGAAACACAGAAATAGGGTTGAGAAAAGGACTTCAATATTCCCCCTCCCAAAGGTGAGACCAACTAGAACAAGACATGTACCCCAGAAGGCTGTCTAGCACATACCTAGTCTTTTAAAATGGAGACTTCCTATGTCTCCAAGAAATCCATGCTAAGCTATAAGAAGATTTTTACTAAAGCCTGAGCTTCTGCACTGCTGCAAATTACTCAGTAGCTGCACAGTATTGTGGGGCTGGGTAGTGAGGAAAGGAATGATTGTGCTGTATATATTTATATACTTACAGCACTGTGCAAGATCAAAGTGTCCAACTGTTTTTTTCTTTAGCAGAGCTACGGTATCCCAGCACGTCTTCCCTAAAATTAGCTCCACTTACAGATGTTACCATAGTATTTGTTGCCATACCAAGGCACACTTCATAGATGATGTCATTTACCACCAGCATAATCATTTGTCATACAACAGATCACTGGAGCTATCTACCAGTTCCAAGTCCTAACTCTCGCACGTTTCTGAAAGAGTATTTATCACCTTCAGAAGACCCCACTTAGGTTATGCATTACTGAAGACTTTGGGAGGAAACCTCTGCAGTACAGCACCTGCACGCAGAAGCCAGAGCTCTTCCTTGCCACCCAACTTCTCCTGAGGCACAGATTTCCACAGGGCTGCTCCTGGGTTTGCTCAGGGGACTTTTTTGGGCTAAGTATCTAATACATGAAGACATGTTTCTGTCCATTAGTCTTACAAGGCCTGACGCAAAGTCTAGAAAAGTACCTGGAAATGCTCTGACATCCTTAGAATCACAGAACAGTTGGGGTTTGAAGGGACCTTTAAAGGTCATCTAGGCCAGCCCCCCAGATTTGAAACCTACATTAATGACCTATGTGTAAATAGTTTAATCTACATATTTCCTCTCTCCAGGTTAAATAATCATTGTTCAATCACTAGCCATGATAAAATTCTTCACTTTTCTTATACCAAGCTTCCTTTACCCTTCTGAAAAGCATTTGCAGCTCAAGTGAACCTTAGCCCTCTGCTATGTATCATCAAGAGCAGTGAATCACTGAGCAAAAATCAAAGTATGTACACAAAGCAATAACAGTGAGCCTTTTCCTGAACACAATTTTACAGATAAATTTAATAGCAGGCAAGGAAATTTTAGGGGTCTGGATGTCTTGTGCTTGTACTCACTTTCTGCTATTTCTTGAATCAGATGTATGTGAAAGTAGTTTTTAAACAAAGCCCTTTGCCTTGGGCTAACTGCAAAAGCTGGAGCCAGAGCTGACCTTCTGACATGTTTGTTCTTGTGCCTATTCCCAAGAGCTCTTGTAGATTTTTGCCAAGAGCAAAGTCAAAAGTTGAGACATTCGGAAAGAAATCTTCCGACTTCAGTTGCTCCTGAAGTGTAGTCTCCTTCTGTTGCACAGAAACACAAAGGTTTTGGGGAGGCATCAAGCCTGTAAGGTTCTAACCACATTTTTTTCTGAATCATCTGTCCACAACAAAAAGTTCCAGAGAACTGGAGCAGCAGCAGTATATAGAGAAAGGTTACAAATGCACACCAAAATAATCACAGCAGTACATTTTTCCTTGTACTAAATAGACAGATGCCCAGGACCAAATTCCAAAGCAGAATCAAATACAACTCAAGTTTTTCCTGGCTCTTTCAGCTACATAAGTTTCTTTACTCTCACAGTATCCTCAACTCCACTTAAATTCCTACACGTTGTTGATCATGTTCCTGTTCCATCCAGGTGTGTGCAATTCCCTGCCAATTCGCATGCATTTCAAACTCTATCTTAAACAGTCAAAAGACAGAGTTATAGAAGTGAAGCAACAAAGAGCAGAGATCAATGGGTCAGCCCTGATCGCCTCCACTCCATACATTCGTTTTCCATACAGAGATCTGGAAAATCTTCTTCACACACTGGACTGTAGCCACCATCCTTGTCTGCATGGGGAACACATCCCTGCACATCTTCCTGACCAGGCACAAACAACAGATGGTTTGAGAAGAGATGCTTGTGCTGCCTACACTCAAGTTAGGAAGAGCAAAACCCTGGCTAGGAAAGCACAGGCATTCTGTGCAGTAGTCAGGCTTGCTCACTCTGCACACAAACAGCAAAGGCTCCAAACCTCTGAGTTTCTGAGACAGCACAAAGCAGTCACAGCATTTAGATGCATTAAGACCACTTTATCCAACATTTCTAAAAGGAAACTCAGTGCCTCCCCATCTTGTTTGCAACTTCCTTACCTCGAGAACTACTAACCACATGAAGAAAAATAAAAACAAGGGAAAAAAATAACCTTATATTCCACTCGTCCTTTGGAAAGGACATCATGTTAACTGCAATTCATTCAAGCCATTAAACCCATTTTTCCCCAAAGTCAGCTCTCTCCCTGAACACCACTACTGTTTGAAATGGCAAGAAAAGACAGTGGTGGGACCAATTTATGCCTCTGTTTGAAGGTGAGTCTGTATTCTCTGACTTCTAATTCAGATCCATCCATCACGATCAGGTACACAACATCGGTCCCTCAAAGCACACGTTCCCAGCATCCTGACCACTGCGGTGTTGTCAAATTCCCTCCCTCCACTTGCAAAGGCACCTTATGCTAACTTTAGAGCAGCACTTTCCGAGATCAATGATAATTGACTGATTAAGTATGCCTAATGCTGCCAGAATGTGAGCTGATTGTGTAATGGTGCTAATTAGTAACTGCCAGAGCTCATTCCAATTATTAACCTTTTTGAATGTCATTTTTGAAGATAAGAGTTTGCAACACAGCCTACTGCAGCATTTGTAATAGGCTTTGTTACACAGGATGAGAGGGGACAGTGACCACTGAAGACAAGATAAAGGTAGCAAAAGAAAGAAGCCCTAGGAACAAAGGGCTTTACCTTTGCTACCTGCAAGTGATGCAAAGACTTTAACAATAGAAAGGTAAAACATCTGTGCTGAAGAATTCAGGAACCCCCTCTTCTGCAAGACCTGAGCTGCTCAGCAATGCCCACCGCCAAGCATGCCTCAAAAGCTTCCTAGAGGTGTGAGTACCAAACCAATTGCCTGATGTGCCGGGTGGGCATGCTTGCAAATTGCCATGGCAAGCGACACTCTGGAAGCAGAAAGAAACAAGAACATGTCTGCAGTTGCATCGAAAGGAAAAACACTATTCCCATGTCTGCACAGTCACAGCTCTGACTCTTCTGATACATTATGTAATAGAGGACATTTTGTGATGAGCCACAGTCACCAGGGTGCATGCACCCTGCTTGGATCTGATATAACTAAAGAACTGAGCTAGAGCAGAGCCTATTTAATAACTGTAACCCTCATCTGTCCCCCAAACCAACCACACCCACCGTCACTATACAAAAGCAGCACTTACAAAGAAGAAATACGAGCTTCTTATATATATATCCCACCACGCATCAGGGCCATGTCCTATTACATAGCCAGACCAGTACTCATCACCATTAGAATGCCACAGGACAAGATATGAACTTTTAAGGTGGTGTGACACCCCTCAGGCTCTGCAATGAGGCAACACTGGTGTAGACCACACTCCAAGCCTTCAGAGATGCAGATGGTCCACCACACTCTGCCACGTACTCTTCCAGAAAAAAAAACACCCTAAAGCATGTCTTGCTTTGCTTCCCATGCCTTGTACAAAATAGAAATTGTGCACTTGTGAGTAAAAAGCTAAATGTGCTGTGTTAACTGTATTCCTCAAAGACATCCCTTTTATTTTATAGGTTACAGATAATAGAACCAATGGGGTTTTAATCTTCCATGGGACATTTATTGTCAACTCTCCTAGAGGCATTCTGAACAATGTACCATGGTCCACTGCTTACTCTGTAGCTTTAACTACTCTGTTGCAATATAACATTATATCTGAAACCTTGCATTTTAACAGACGATGTTACTGTCTTGGTTTTCCTCAGCCACACTTACAGCTGCAAGTAACCCAAAAAAGAACATCCCACATATTGGCTTTACAGAAACCTCTGTTTCGAATACACTAAGGTCAGCAGCCTGTCTGTGATCCCTGAAGTAAACACATGAGACCCGCATATGGATCATAGCCTGCTGAAGTCCTCAGGGAGCTCATACATCCCTTGGTGCCTATGGAAGTTACATGACTCCTGTTCTCACACCAGGCCCTGGGACATGTTCCTTGAGTACACACTACTCTTCCCCACGCTGTTCCTGACTTCTGCTCTGAACCTGCTTCTTTCTCTTCCCCCTCCAGGATCAATAATCCAGGCTTCCTTATTAAAGAAAATCACTATTACAATCTCTGAAGGAGCTGCAAAAGGACCAGTGCTAAGTGCATTTCTGTTTTCATGGGGCTGATTACTTCTTGTGAGCTTCAGACCCCCATACGGCCTGAACCCAGGTCCCTGTGATGAGTTGCTCCTCCTTTCTGCATACCTCTCCCTATGTGGATTTTGAAACTCCCAGGGTTTGTACAAACCAGTAATTATAAATGGTACTAGTCCCATCTTATGCGTGCCTGCTCCCCTCCACAGCACAGAATGAACTCAGATTCCAGGTATGCCCATCCATGCCAAGACCCTGGGCTAGGAAGATGCACAGCTGAGCTGCACTCATCCACTCAGCCTAGCTAACACTGCTATGAAGCCCTGCACTCCTGGCAGTAGTTACACATAGCTGGAGATAGTCACATCTTAAATGTAACAGAACTCAGTCAGGAAAGTTCAGAGTGTGCCTCTCACCTCTGGGCAAAACTACTGCCTGCCTTTGGGGTAAGGCTTGGATGTAACGGTTATATGAACAGCCCAGCCACCTTCCTGTAACCTATTTCCTGTTACCATCTTCCTCACACATCCTCTGATTTAGACTACAAGATCCATGAAAGTAAATGCAATAGTCCTGTTACAGATGTCATACAATATGCCTAGATTTATCATGGGGCAGTATTCCCTAAGGGGTAGTATTCCCTAACTATTCCAATACAGCACCACATTTGTATCCCTGACCAGACCTGCAGGATGCTGAATACCTAGCTCTTGCATATAGCCTGTTACTAGATTCAGACATCTAGACAGCAAGCTTCAGGAATAACTGGATATGAGGTAATATTTACAGAGGCAAATCTCTAAAGTAACAGGCCAACAAAGACCCAGACACAAGCCCTAATAATCTGGTTACAGAATGGCCTCACTAACCTTTCACAGCTTTTATTCAGAGGCAGAAATCCTACATGTAAAAATGCACTAGCTTCCCATGACCTAGTTTAATTTTCACTTGGTCAGGCATATACTGTAAAAGAATGGGCTGACAGATTTTATAGATGAAGAATATGTGGTAAGTAAATAAATCAAAGGCTATCTTCAGGCTGGGGGAACAGAACCCTTTGTAAATATTATTTGGAGAAGTGACTGCTTGATAGTGGGCACTTATTAACTTCATTAGGAGCCTAATGAATGTACTACAGAGATAATGAGAGACCAGGATAAAAGAAAGATGGAAGGATTTCTTGCACTTTTTTAAACAATGTTTCTCCATCACTCAGATTATTTATAGCCATTGTAAAATGGCAGTGCATTTGGGGGAAAAAAACAACACACACAACATAATAAAACACCAATATAAGCAGACACAACCCATGTTAAAGTACTAAATTCTACTGGCCATTGTACAAAGATTTATATGACTTGGTCCCAAGCCTAAATGGAAAAAAAAAAGAAAGTCAGGGGAGGAGGGAGAGAAAGAGAAAGGAAAAGAACAGCTCATTCAAAGAGAAGCAAATCATGTAAGCTGATGAAAACCTAAGTTCAGTGTGGATAAGGGAACTGCATCCAACAGCAAGCCATGAGGTGGCACCAACAGAGAAGGTATTCAGTGCAAGAACCTCCTGGCTGCAGATCCAGCCCTGGCTGCCTGGAGAGTAACTGGCAGTGCCTATCTAATTGATCAAAGGCAGGGGAACTTCCTGAGCCACAGATGAAGTCTCTACGTATAATGTAATCCTTGACAGATTTTTGTTGCTTCTAAGAACTCATCCAAGACTCCACTTGAACCCATATGAATCTATCAAAACATTCACCAGCAATGAGATCCACAGATTAACTACATGCTGTCCTAAGAATCAAATTCTTCTACTTGTTTCAAACCTTTGCACATTCATTCTTCACAGAATCACAGAATGTTTGAGGTTGGAAGGGACTTCTGCAGCTCACCTGCTCCAAGCACCTCCTCAAGCAGGGCCACCTACAGCTGATTGCCCAGGACCAGTTCAGATGACATCTGAATATGTCCAACGATGGAGACTCCATAACTTTCATGGGCAACCTGTGGCAGTGCTCCATCACCTACACTATACAAAATGTTTCCTGATACTCAGAAGGAACCTCGTGGTTTCAGTTTCTGCCCATTTATTGTCTCAGTCCTGTCACTGGGCACCACTGAAAAGAGCTTTATTCCATCCTCTTTGTATCGTTTCAGGTATTTGTATACATTGATGAGATCCTCCCCAGCCTCCTCTTCTCCAGGCTAAACAGTTGCAGCCCTCTCAGCCCTTCCTCACATGAGAGATGCTCCATCCACTTGCTTAAGTAAGAAATCTTATCCATACCACATAATTTTGTGGGATTTTTATCATATTCTTTTCTAGGCACTTCTTTTCAGGCTTTCCAAGTCCTACTAAATCAGATCTAGGATGAAAATTCTTATGTAACTTATTATGAAAGTTCTATTTTGCAATTATCCATTTACACATTTGTAAGTTATTTTAATGTGTGGCTTTCATTAATATTCGCACATGTCCACATTGAATGTATCCACTACTAATTTGTGCCAATGAAACTCCTCTGCACAGTAAAGAGTCATCAGTAAAAGACATTACTAAGGCCAAAATAAATTAATCTTTAAGTGTGGCTTTCTACAAAAGAAGTTTTGTAGTTGGCATCCAAATCTAATTAGAATGTGAGATAACTCAACAAAAGGAGCAGCTCTCTAATGAGAGCAATGGAACTGCTGCACCAAATGATAAAGAAGAGATGGAATAGCCAATTCCTGTTAACAGATGCAGCTCTGCTGATGCAGCAACAGTCACAACACCCACAGGATCCACAACAGCAGGTTCTTGGCAACAAACCCCCTCCTGAATGCTGCCTTGCTACTTTTCTATACAAGTAGACAAAGCACCTACAAGTAGGCAAAACACACTTTACCTGCCATCCTTGACAAGATGACTTCACAGGGACTGCGATGCTTTTAAAAATACATTTACTTTTGGCAAAGCTTTCTCTGATCTTCTCTTCACAACTAAATGCTTGGGAACATGACCTGAGCTCAAAATTCATTTCTGATAAGGCAGGATGTCTCCCTTCTTGAGGAACTCACTAATCAAATAAATTCATTAATAAGGACAGAAAAACTATATTAAATATATCATATATAAGCTGCAAAACCAGGGACAAGCATATTCTTTCAGATCCCTAAACTACTTTCCCCACAAACACACAATAAATTCTATTAATTCAGACTGAAATCATTGTATCAACAACAGAATCATCTTTTTGCGATAAATTCCCTAAATTTCCCATTACATCATCTAGTTTTCTGGTATGGAATGACTAGAGAGCTGGACAGGTTTAAATTTCAGACAACTCAGTTGTGTGCCTGATAGGAATGGTGGGAAAATTAAATTATGTTAAAAATAGTCAGGGGTGGAAGGTTGGTTGGGTTTTTTGCTGTTTTCTTGGTTGGTGTTGGTTGGTCTATTTTTAAACAGTTTCAAAATATACTTTTAGTCCAATAAAATAACATTGCTAAGAAAATGTGACAGCATCTAAGATAGCCACCAGCTGGGCAATCAATGGAGAACCTACCTGTGGTGTAGATGACTCGGATCCACTGGCTGAGTAAGACACTCACAGTAGGTCAGAAGGAAAATCTGTATTACCTGCTAATTTGCCACAAAATATTCTGGGAAATGTATAATCAAAGGGAGAATGATTCTTCCCATAGTCTCTCACGCAGTTCTTTTGGCTTGGAGATCTTCAAATCCCAACACCACTAAAATATTGTGCCATATTGAGTCTCCAGTGCAGTCCCTGCTATTTCATTTCAGTATCTAAAGCATGACAGCTCAATGTTGAAGAACAGATAACAAAAAACTGGATGACATTTCTGCAACACTGATCCAAAAGCCATAGACCTGTCTGCTCCTTGAATGTTATATCATTAAATAATTTATGTAAGCCACAGGCTATGGCCATGCTATCACATTAACAGCCACCAACAGAAATATCCTCCATTAATTCACTGAATCCCCTTCTGAAATCCATTTACACTTTTATTATTTCTGCCTCACAACATCCTGTAGCAATGAGTTACACAATTTAATTACTTGCAGAATAAAAAAGCACTTCCCTTTATACTTATTCAGAGCAAGGTCTTGAACTTGGATCTTCCACACATAAGATTAGTATCAGTCTCTCCCCGGAGAGATTCTCAGTCTCTCCTGTTGGAGCTCTTTTGCGGAGCATGAATAATTCACCAATTATGAAGGAGAGCAGAAAAGAGAGATGGCTGGGGCTCTTCTCTGAAAGATGGAAAATTAGAACAAAATGCAGCTTGATTTTGCCTTCCCTACATTTTACATGGAATTTCACCTTTGTCCTAAACACATTCCCTAAAAAAGTTACGAATCTGATAAACTGCCTTTTCTTCTTGCCTCCCTGTCTCCAAGCAGCAAAAAACAGGCATTCAAAAATTCCCAGGCCTACTTCTTAACAAGGACATCCCAATAACCCAGTTATTGATGAGATCAGAACTGATGTAAAATCCCATGACCTTTCTAGACTTATACAACAAACACATTCTTCACACAAACATCTATGCAGCATCCATCACTGGTGACCAGCCCAGTCTTCCCACAGCCACATGGTTGAAGGTTGACACCTTCACCAAGGCATCTCCACTTTCAAGCTACGAAAGATGTGTGCATGAAGCACAGAGCAAGGATGTGTAGTACATGTCGAACAGTGAGCTACATGTAAATGTGAACCTCGGAGCTGCCACAAGGCAACATGTCACCGAATTAAGATTCTGTGACAGAATGTCGTCATAGCCAAGACTTATATCTGTCTTCAGAGAATCACAGATATGAATGAAGCACTGTAAGGACAGGTAATCTTTTTTTTTAATTAACAGCCTAGCTAAACCACCATTACCATCTGCAGTTCTGTTTTTATTAATTGTCTCCAATTCAGCAAGAATTCCACCAAGGAATAGGGATGAGCAGATGCAAGGGGAAGCGCATTAATAAATCATAGGTGTCACTAAAATTGGTAACCTAGTATCTTCTGGGAAGTCTTGGCAACTAGTCTAAGAGCTTTTTTAGCAAACAAAAACTAAAAAATCCAAAAGGTCCTTTTCTGAAGCCACTTCCATGCGCAACACACCACTACTCCTCTCAGCTCCAAGCCAGGAGTTGCAACTGTCGTGTTTTGCAGCTGACCCTACTGAAAAGCTAAAAGTTTTGTTGTTTTTTGTTGGTTTTGTTTTTTTTTATAACTCAACACAGAGACAACAGACCAACCTCTTCAGGCACAAAAGATGCTTGGGAATTTTCAACTAATGCCATGGAAACATAATTTCTTGATTAATAAACAAGAAAACAAGACGAAATATATGGAAGAATTCCTTCATCATCATTTTAGCCTCTTAAGCAGTAAGACAGTCATGGTTTTGAGTATGGGTTAATGCATGGGCCGGCATTATGTACTATCAGATAATTTCGCTGGGACCAGAGCCAGAGGAGGCAAACTCCAGGGGACCCGTCAAAGGTGGGTAAAATGGCAGCAAGGACTCAGAGCTGACACATGCAAGTGCTTACTTACACTTTGGAAGAAAATCTGAATTACTCCCCACTGCCTAATTAGCTGATGTGCTGCTGTCATGGCTATCACATCGATCATAAATATTGCTCTGAGAACTTTGCTTCTCCTGCCTGCTGTATGGCCTTGTTGCCTCTTTGTCTTCATCTGAGGTTGAAAGCTCCCTTGGGATGGAGGTTATCTTTTCAGCTACTGCAATCTGAATAAATAAAATAAATGTAACAAATGTAATAAATATACATGTTCCCAAATGCTAAAAAAGGAGTGGAAAAACTTCTGTTCCAAATATCTTCGCCGAAATAACTGCTCAACCCACACTGACTAAAACAGTTGAAAACATTTTAAATATTACAATAGCAACTTCAAATAATTATCCAGAATGTCACGTTCACATAAACCTATCTCAATACTGTACAGCTTTAACAAGAGACAGCATTAGCAACAAGTGAGAAAACATTAACAAGGCTCTTCCTTCACTCATAAAACCTGTGAAATCTAAAAGGCCCACATAATAAGAGAAGGAGCTCAATAGATTCCGCCCATTTAGTCACACTCATAACACAAGAAGGAAAAAACAGGACAGCAACGAGATTAACTAATGAAAGGACTTGCTGCCTACCATACAACCTACAGAACTCCCTATATAATACATCTGAGCATGGCAAACACCTCAAATCAAAACTCATTTATCATGCTCACAATTTCTATGGTCAGATCTGGAAGCATTATGAACATGCACATTTGAATAAATAAGCCACTGAATGGATGTTCCCTTCTCGCATCCTTGTAATAAAATTTGCATGAGATTTTCAACAGAAAAATAGAGGAAAAAAAAAAAACAAACCCAATACCCAAGCCTTTAACTCTTAGCTGTGAACAGTGCCTTTTAGACACCATATTCTGCATACCTAACCATTACATTCTCCTCTATTCAGCAGGTGCCTCCTTGGACAAATCCTGTAAAACAGCCTGGCCCATACTATTTACAGAGAGAGTTTGTATTTCATGACAGATAACTCCTGTTTGCTTACAGCTCATCATAGGCAATGGGGTTGCAGGGACTCTGGCCTACAGAGGGTTTGGGAATTATAGATGCTCCAACAGCACTTCAAGTCAAAATCACGTAAATTTACAGATGAAGAGGGAGAACTGTTTTCTTTTTGTTGATGGAGAAATAGTATTAGTGGGGAGAAAAAAAAAAATCTACAGGAAGCATAAGTGCAACCTTTAATCCGTTTTTAGATAAATCAGGCAGGATCTGGCTGGATTTTTAACTGCCCAGTTAGACACCTTGCTAGGCAATGAGAACTTATAAAGGGTTTGCATGCCTGAAAACCTTAAAAAAATTTACAGCTATATTTGCTGATCTACAAAAAGACTTCTGTCCACAAATTCTGATGTTTCACTCTATCACAAGTACAACCACCGTCAAGTAGCTTCATTTCACAGGAGGAAAATTATCATCTCCACTCAATTCAGAGGGAAAAACAAAGATCCAAACCACAACTGACAAGTTTCTCTTGCGACCAAGAAGAGATGTGGCATTCACAAGGGGGAGGGATGTGGCTGGCTGGGGTGGTGTCTTTTGCTTGAATCTGGCTGCTTCAACAGCAATGGAGGCCTTTTCTGTGATTTCTTGGACTCCAGACGCATGGGTTTTTTTACTAGAGCATTGTCTGTATTCCTACATTTAAATGCTGACCAATATTTCCTCTGTCTAAACTCGTATCAGCCTGATACAGGAGAAGTTTGCAGTGCAAATTTTCATTCTCCTCTCTCCTCTTGCTCTCACTCCCTTTTTTAATTACATTCAGGATGTTTTCTTATTGATTTACTTGCCTTTGTATTTAGATGCAGGGATTAGAAATTTCTCTTATATAGCAATTCATTTTTCCATTAATAGAAGCCTCTCATGCTATAACCCAGGGGGGACTGAGAAAAAGCTTTTGATGCATGAAGCAGGCAGAGACAAGATGATATTTGGAGATTTTATTGCACTCTGCTCTATCTCAGCATTCTTTGAAGCACAGCCATGTGATTCATTGCTTTCTGCCACAAAAGACTCTCCTCTCCTGTGGAAGCAATTGTGTTTGCCAAGCATTCAGAACAGACGTCATGCAGCACCACTGCTCAGGTGGGCAGCACTCCTGGTTAGCAGAAAGCATGTGTTGTAATCACAGAAAAGAGGGGTGAGGGGAAAATAAACTGAAGCAACAGCAAACTACAGAACTCCTGGAAATGTCCAGACATCCTTCTCGTAAGTACTTCATAGTTGCATTCAGTTTGTGACCCGTCAGTTCAGAGGGCTCAAAGATGATTATGAAGGAGTTACCAAAAGTAACTAAGGAAAGCAAACCTTTTGCCAAATGGGTTAAATTCACCCTGCAAAGATAGATCCTCCTTTTGGAATTTTCTGTGTTTCCAAAATTTAAAAGAAAATATTAAAAAGTTCCAGTTTAAATAACACAAAGATTCAGAGGCCTTACTGTGAAAATAGAACAGAAAATCCAGAGAAAAGGAGTCTTTCACTTAGTATCTATTTGCATTTCTACAATGTCCTTTGCAAAGAAATTCACAGTTACTGTCAAAGACTCTACACTCCCCTGTGAATTGCAACATGGCTTAATCCTGAATTTTGCATGTGGGAAACAAAGGTTTAATGCCCAGGAGCTCTTCCTAAGAGCTCTTACCCTGAGCTTTCCTCATAGACTTCGGAAGAGAACCCGGGGGGTTCTGACTTCTCAACATCTCTGAGTCTCTAGGCCCCACATTGGTCTCTATTTCACTGCAGAAAAGACAAAGAAATGTCCCAGAACACACTGAAACATGCTCACAAATCATCTTTGTCAGTGACATGGACAGTGGGATTGAGTGCGCCCTCAGCAAGTTTGCCGATGACACCAAGCTGGGTGGTT
>JAOEHX010052356.1:29971-48699 GCA_025448015.1 Bolborhynchus lineola
GATTTCAACATATCAAACTAATTGAATAACACTTTATGCAATTTGTAAAGTAGTATGATCAAATTCATTCTAGTTATCCCTCTATATCATATTTCTCACCAGTGCCCTCTTGAGTTCTCATTAAGTGAAATTTGATGAGCTGTGATGATAGCAGGGTCACCTTCCTTGATTCACAAAGAAGCTGCTGAGCAACAAAATTTTACAAAGGATTACAGAATTAATCCCCTAATTTCTCTGTTGCTTATCTGTTCAGGCTGGTATGACAAAAAGAAAAATGGTTATTTTTATTAACATATCTGTGCCTGTGGCTGAGATGATCCTAAATTTAGACTATCATGTTCTTTATGCTGAGTAAAAAGCAGGTAATAAAACCAAAAAACTGTATGCATCCTCAGGAAATAAGAGATACCTAGAAGATATTTGATTGATGTAAATCTCAGATCCATTTAAGGGGGCAGAGCTGTATTACATCAGCTGAGGTATGCATTTCCCAAATTCAATGTATTGAAGAGCACACACAGAAGTTGCAAAAAAAGAGTGTTTGAAAAATCTTAAGTACACCTGTACTATTAGACCTTTTAGGGATGAGCAACTGGGGTGTGTGAGGGGATAGGGAGGATGTCCATACATACTGGTGTAATATGTTACAGTTGTGAAAACTCATGAAGGCCCAGTCTTATGTCTTGATTTAAGAAAAACAAAAAACAAAGTCCCATGCATTTGTCAGGTAAATGCCCACTAATTTAGTTAATTAACTAAAATGCCCACTAGTTTAGTTAATTAACTAAAATTAACTAAATTTAAAATCTTAGTTAATTTTCTTGTGTTAAACCCAACCGGATTTTTCATGTTTAGTGTCTGTATGACCAGAAGCACTTCAGGGAAAGCAGTAAGAGGACTTCTACAAGATTGATTACGCATCCTTTCTTGGTGTGGGTGGAAAGGTGCTAATAGCTCCTCTACATGGCAAAGACTACTGTTGTAACTGGTATTAGTTTTTCCATTCCTTCTGTCATTAGAAGGAAGAAAACATGAAGAACAGAAAGTGCTATCAGCCTTTTCTGATAGAAAGGATTCTTCTAACCAAAGCATAATTTATTTTCTCAATGTTTTCAGAGAAACTCATTAGTGGCAGACTAACGACTGAATGCGGAATAAGTATGAATCTGCCCTTGATCTATAATATATATGATGAATGGTTACAATTAATACATCCCACAGCTCTATTTTCTTCAGCTTGCTAGAAGTATTTTCTGCTGGAAAGTTATCTGAGTTTTCAGCACAGACATTTGTGGTGTTTGTTACTAAAGATAGTAAAATTAAGTATTTTAACATTTTCTGAGTCAATGGATAAGCATGTTAAAAGATTAAAATAAAGACAGAAGAACAAACTTTGTGGAAAAGCTAACCTGAAACGTGACATTACTTCAAAGTCACATGTAATTGTAACAAACTCTGAAAACTACTTCGGGGTATAGAAGCCCGATGAGAAAGCAGGTAGGCTCAATAATTAAACCATACAATAGATAGAAGTGAATAAGGAATGATGACAAAAATTGAAGCATACCTCATGGTAATGAGGAGCCCAGACAGAGGGTGCTATAAGCTCTGATAGGAAATATCTGACTCCTGTAATCCAAAACAGATGCACACAACATATTGTCTAGATCACTGTAAATTGCTAAAAAAAAAAAAAAAAATAAATTATCTTTTTTTTTTTTTTTTTTTTTTTTTGTTGAATGACTTGCCCCATTCTCTAAAATTGTTTCCAATATTCATCTCAAATAATAGGTATTTAATTGTATTCAAGGGTACTGGAAGGTATGACATCAAAGGAGGTGATCTTGCCCCTCTACTCTGCTCTTGTGAGACCTCACTTGGACTATCGTGTGCAGTTCTGGTGTCCTCAACATAAAAAGGACATGGAACTCTTGTAACAAGTGCAGAGAAGGGCCATGAGGATGATCATGGGACTGGAGTATGAAGACAGACTGAGAAAGTTGGGTCTGTTCAGCCTGGAGAAGAGAAGGCTGCGTGGAGACCTCATAACAGCCTTCCAGTACCTGAAGGGAATGTATAGGGATGCTGGGGATGGACTCTTCATTAGGGGCTGTGGTGATAGGACCAGGGGTAACGGATTCAAACTTAAACAGGGGAAGTTTAGATTGGATATGAGGAAGAAATTCTTTAGTGTAAGGGTGGTGAGGCACTGGAATGGGCTGCCCAGGGAAGTTGTGAATGCTCCATCACTGATGGTGTTCAAGGCCAGGTTGTACATAGCCTTTGGTGGCATGATTTAGTGTGAGGTGTCCCTGCCCATGGCAGGGGGGTTGGAAATAGATGATCTTAAGGTCCTTTCCAACCCTAACTGTTCTATGATTCTATGATTGTCTCTCTTAGAAGAAATTCCCCAATGGACCAGTGGAAGGGTGTGAGGAGTCCTCTACTTTGGAGAAAAGGGCTGAAGAGACAGAATTTGATGAGCTGACTGCAATCCCCATTCCCCGTCATCTCCCTCTGCCACTGAGAGGGGAGGAAATAGAGAATTTGGGCGTGAAGTTAAGTCCTGGAGGAAGGGAAGTGTGTGGAGGGAGGTGTTTCAAGACTCAGTTTTTATTTCTCATTACCCTACTCTGATTTGGCTTGCAAGAAATTAAACTGATTTTCCCAAGCCGAGTTTGTTTTGCCCATGATGGTAATTGATGGGTGCTCTCTTCCTGTCCTTATCCTGACCCACGAGACTTTCGTTATATTTTCTCTTCCCTGTCCAGTGGAGGAGGGGAGTGATAAAGCAGGTTTAGTGGGCACCTGGTGTACAGCCAAGATCAACACACCACACCTGAAAACCATGAATTTCTTGTATTTGATGGAGGTTTTAGTGCTGATTCTACAGTATTAATCAATAGAACACTCAAAAAAAAAAAAAAAAAGGCAAAATCCCTTTCACCATGTTAAATCTTTATAATTCAGTTGTAGATCAGAAAATACCAGAATTTTCCAAGATGTAATTTTGGTAGAAATTTTATGGAAAAACTTTGAAAATCAGAGTGTTTGATAAACTTTTTCTTTCTGGCTAGAATCTGGAAAAAAATGAATCAAGACAAACCAAATTCTAGAGTGCTAATAGGGATTGCATTCTTCCACCAAGTATTTTTAAAACCAAGTGTAATTCCTCACATGCAACATACACATTTCTCATGATGCTATTATGTCAGTGTTTGAAACTATTCTCAGAATTCACCAAATTTCTGTGTTTCTTACTGGTTGTTTTAATGTAATTCTATAACACTAGACAAATGACGGTGAAAAAGAGTACTTAAAAAATGGCACACCTTATCTTGCTATTTTCTATGTTGTGCAGTTCCCCCATTTTTGGGCTCTAGGCAGATCATTGAGAAAGAAAGAGAAGAGCCACATTTTTGAAGCTCTTTATATGAGAATATATGCATTTTTTTTGTTAAGGCATATCTTGACTGACATTCACTGTTGGCTTCTTCGTATATCTGGAGCATCGGAAACTCCACACAACCAGGCAGCTGCAGGGCAGGCACACTTGAGCAACAGTGAAGAGTTTGAGTTACTTGTCAAACTGTTCATTGACTGTATAACTCAAGAAATCCAGTGGGATATATGGCTGAATAACCACAGAGTCAAAACTTTGTAAAAGTGTAAAAGTAACATTTATTGGGGTAAAGGTGAAAAGACAGTAGATTGTAAAATTAAAATAACTTCCAGAGATGAAATAGCTTCCAGAGGTAAAATAGCTTCTAGTGTTTACACACTACAGTTGAAGAAATTTCTTTTGCTTAACTTAGAAACAATCAATTTTAGCTTTTGATTAATTGTATAGTCAAATATTAATTCACCTAATGGATAATTTATGTGAAAAATGAGGAAGAAAAGAGATAAAACTAAATAATTTGGAATGTGTACATAATATGCTTCTTGTGAAGAGGTGGAAAAGCTGTTTTTTCTGCAATTGGAAATAGAATATTATCTTTAAAAAAAAGACAAATTTAGATCAATTAGCCAAGAAAAAATTTTGCAATAAAAAAGTTGACTCAACCAACTTGTTCTAGTTTAGATTCTTTAATGATAACTTAGAATTGGGAAGCTGCAGAACAGCATGAATTCTTTATTATCCATCTTTCTGCACTTAACATATAGTAAATGGCCACTTAATCAAAAATTGACTACTCTCCTGTTCTGTAAAGAAGGTGCTTTTAGTTCATCAGCTTATTTTAAGCCTGTAAATGTACTTGCAAAATTACAAGAATTACATTACTTTGGATTTGGCAATTGACTTCAATTATTATTCTTGTTACAATTTTCAATATAGAATATAATCTGTTAACGTTGTCTGCCTAATGTTACCAAAAGCTTGACTGTACTTTTTTTCAGTTTGTTCAGCCACTGGTAAGACTTTCATTATGGTGTCTTTTGTTAGATTCAGAACAGAATATGACTGACATTAAACAGCAGAAGTTTTTTATAAAACATGGTTAGAATTTGCCCTTCTGTTTTTGAAAGTAACTGAGTCAAAAAGTACTCAAAAAAGTTGTTGAATGCTCACTTAGGAGTTAAAAATTCTGACCACAACACTTCAAATCCTGAGCAGGTCAGAACTTCAGGCTTTAAGTTGTTCTCAGTGAACTTCATTCTGTGGGGACACTGCTGATAAACTGGGTAGCTTCTTTGACCTATGACATGTCTAGTGAAACTTACATAAGTTAGGGTTTTGCCAGGTCGCTCATTCTTCTATCATAGGGGGAATAAATAGTTTCCTCCTTCCTGTCTCTTCTCTGATAGGTGGCCATTTATTTCATACAATCAGTTCTTACATTTTAACCTGTAGGAGAAGTAGCAGTAAGTGTTGTCAGAACTTCTCATAAAATTGTGTCTTTTCAGATTAAAAAAGAGCTCTTTGAAAGGCGTCAATAGCAAAAGAACTTACAAATGTACTTGCTAATTGGTTGTGATTGAAATGTATGCCTAATTTCTAATTTTAATATGTGTCATTTTAGCTTGTAACCTTTGCTTCTTGTTTCATTTTCTCAGCCATATTAAAAACCTCTTTACCACCTACTTTTTTCTCTCTGTGGAGATACTTTCATAGAGTAATGAAGCTGCTCCTCATGCGTTTTGTTAAAAGAAACAGCTTGAGCTCTTTGAATCTTTAATTATAAAACAGGTTTGTAGGTATTAAAATATTATTTTTGGTTTTCTTTTAACATAGTTCACAATCTTTCAGCATTTGTTTTGAGAAATGAGCACCAGAACTACCGAGATCTTTCCAATGAGTGGGAAAGTCAGATATACGGCAGGGTCTACCTCAGGGGTGACATACTGCAGCTCTGTGGTACAATGTGCATTGTTTCTCATGTGTGGCATCTGTCTCCTTAGTCATGGAGACCAGAAGGCTGACATGACGTCCTCTAGTGTGAAACCAAGTCTTGACAGCAAGGAAGATGCAAAGAAGCAATGTCTTGATTTCTCCAACACTTAATATAAACCTGTGTTTTTTCAGTTTGTACTTCCACACTGAGCTTACTGCATATTTTCAGGAAACTGCCTCTGTGCATTGTTACTGAGTATCAGTGATATTAACTGCTACCCAGTGGCATATGTTACAAAAGATCTTAGAGAATCCAAACTTTAATGAGTGCTTCAATAAAACAACAAAAGCTTGAGCCTCAGCAGTAAGAAAATTGGAGTGCTACCATTCTGGAATCTGTCCCTCAGCAAAATAATACATGAAAGCACATGAAAATGCACAGAAAATGTGTTTCAGCTACTCAGTGCTGCACAAACCATTGATCTGATTTTTAAAGTGCTTCTATATCTTTCATAGTATTCCTAAAATTATGAATAAATTATGAAAATTGTCACTGTACATAATGTATTCACATTGTGATTGTGAATCCTTGAACCATAACACCACATTTATCATCTATCTTGTCACATTTACTGTAATATATTCTACTTGGGCTGTGATTATATGTAGGTTCTAGCTATCAGGACCTTTTGGATTTATGAAGTGAAAATGTAGCTACTGAAATACAGTATAATTTTAAAGTTCAAATACTGAAGGTTCTTCATTTTCTTGCTTTGTGCAGATTTCAGCAATAATACAACATATCTCAAAATAGCATTTAATAACTGTACAGTTTGCTCCCTGCAGTACTGTGTGGCTCTTTATGAGCCAAGAATGTATGAGGCATTTACTGAGTGAGTCTTCCCTAATTGAACAGTATTTTTGTAGAGCTAATATATTAAAACACATTGAATACATTGAAATTAATGAAGTACTGTCTTTCTGTGTCCAGTTGTATTAGGCTTTTGTTTAGGCAGGTATAAAGGCAGATTTACAGAAGCTATGAAAGACCAACCAACATAGATTATTTAGGATTCAGTACCAGATTGATAGCCACAGGCATAATTTCTGGTCTTTTTACCAGTCTTATCACTGTCAGAAGGACTCTATGTTCCTGCTATTTTACTTTCAATATTACAGTCTGCCTCCTGATTTTTGGCATAAAGCAGATAAACAAATTTCCTCCAAAGGAATTACTCTAACATTGCCAGTAAAACAGAGGAACTATAGAACATATTTCGTACCCTAATATCTTATGCTGCTAATGTCTGTTTCCATTCACTCTTAAGTGTGTTGAAAAACTAAGTAAACAAAAATTATATTGGAACACATTTGGTGAAAATGTAACGGGTATAAAAGACCCTCAAAAGAAAGCAGTATTTTCCTCCTTTTGAGTGTGTGTTTGTTACTGTATTTGCTACCAAGTATTGACTAAGGGGACCTCAAGAGATCTGCAGCCCAAATTCATGGAAGGACATCAGACATGGTTGCTCAAGGCTTTGCTCAGCTGGGTTTTGCACAGTATCTCTGAGACCCGTTCCACTGATGCACTGTCTTCATTGTGGAAAAGGGTTTTTTAATATTCAATTGGATGGAGTTTAGGGTTTGTTTTTTCTGTTTCTCAGTGTGTTGCTCAGTCCATATACTTAATACTATATATATATTTTTTTTTTGTTCAGGTGCTTCTTTCCAGGAAAAAGTAAATAAGTAATCTGTTAGTGTCACAATTCAGAGTCCTGGGACCTCAGTATGTGGAGGTTCCTTTTGCAGATCTTTGTGTTTATATGACACAAGTGTGCTGAGGAATCATATTTACCATTGCAGAAAGAGCAAAAATAAAGCCCTTAATCTGGGGTAAATAACTTTCATTTTGTTTAAACTTTCCTAGGATTTTACGAGTTTTTTGACACATACCAATACATTAAAGGAATTCTTCTATGTTGCATGTAGAAAATATTCAGACAAAACCCCAGGTCTTCTCTAAAGACATTCTCCATTTATACTGGAGGTAGCACTGTATTTGTTCTGAAAGTGCAATTGCATAGGTAAACTACATAGTTCAGTGTACAGGTAAACTTAAAAATTACTGCACTAACTTGCTTTGGTTTTGTAAACTTGGGCTACCTATTTTACTCAGAAAGTTATTGGTGTGTTCACTATGCTATGCTATCTTTTTGCAGTGCATTGCTACAGTACTCAAAACACAGTAGGTGGTATTCTTAAACCAGTGTAAGAGCTAATTAAGGGTGCTTTCGGCAAAATGTCTGCACAGTGTGTATGAACTGCAATTTGGATATGTAACTTTGACATCATGTGCAAACAACAGAGTGAGTAGGTGCAGTGCCCATCTGATTTAAGCATTGAGTGATTTAATGGCTTTGCCTGTTTCAGCTTTCATAGGCCTAATTATGTGCGCTAAGCATAGTTGTGTTCTTCATCCTAATTATATGCTGGCTCAAAGATTTCTGATGCTTTAACTGTTAATTATATAACTGCTAACCAGTGGCATAGGACTGTAATAAACCATTTTGTTCATAAAGCAAATACTCTCAAATGGCCTGTTTTTTTTTTTTTTTTTTTTGTGTTTTTTTTTTAAAATTTATAAATGCAAGAAACAAATTGTATAATACCTTTTTTAATCATAAAGAAAATACTCTCAAATGGCCTGTTTTTTTTTTGGTTTTTTTTTTTTTTTGTGTTTTTATTTGAAAATTTAGAAATGCAAGAAACAAATTGTATAATACCTGTTTTCATCTCATGCCGTATGGATCTGATTTAAATCAAAACGAAGAAGCTAAGGAACATTTTCTAAAAACCAGTTTCTTTAATGAGGTATACAGGTGTGAAAGAGTGCAAATTTCAGCATTCAACTCACTAATAGATCCCTTTTTTTCTAGAAACTTTCTGTCCCAACTTAATCTCAATTCCTGTTTAGCATCCATTTTTATGTCCCTGACATTGTGCAATTGCTATGTATTTGAATTCATGATCTACATAATTCCTCAGGATATATGAGGGATTGAAGTAAAATCACCTGTGTAAACACAACCAGAATTTGTGAATTCAAGGTTCTATCTTCGTCTATGAATTAATGAATATTTAATAGGCTGGTCTTACCTTTAATTTCGTATCAAACCACAAAGCCTTGGCTTTGTTTTTTTAGGCTTGCTGGGCTGCTTCTTGAAAGAGATAACATGAGGTGGCTTATTTGACCTTAAATCTCCTGCTTTGTCTATTCTAACTTGCCAAGGGTGTGTCTGCAAGAGGACTAGTTTCATCAGCTCTGGAGAAACGGTTGAACTCGAATAATTCTACCAGACATCTGGACCTGAAACTTCCATCAGATTTATGGTTATAAGTAAAAATAGTTTAAGTATGTATAGACCCCAGTAAATACAAATAAAACTGCAACAGAGTGCTATATCAGCTAGCAATCTACTGGATTGGTTGCTGTCACAGAGCTTACTATTTCCACTTTTAACAATTTCAGGTGCAAATAGATAAGAAGAAAGGGTATGAAC
Source organism: Bolborhynchus lineola (assembly GCA_025448015.1). Classification (NCBI taxonomy): domain Eukaryota; kingdom Metazoa; phylum Chordata; class Aves; order Psittaciformes; family Psittacidae; genus Bolborhynchus; species Bolborhynchus lineola. The sequence continues at coordinate 38,867 of JAOEHX010052356.1, forward strand.
AGTGGTTTATATTCTCTAGTTCCTGCAGGGATAAGCCACTGATGCTGAAGTGGATACGACCTTGTGTCTATAAGGAGAAATACTTTAAAAAGGTTGTGCATTGCATAAAAGAAGATAAAAGTTTACCATCAAATATGTAACTCTTTAGTAGAGCTTTTTATTTTTCCATTTTTTTTTTTTTTCTTTTTTCCTGCACCAGAAAACTAAAAAAGAACATTGTTTGGTGCTGGATGGCCCTAGATAACAACCTGCCTTTCTGTTCTTGGAGCTGTATTGGTGTTGTTTTCCTTTAGCTAGCCCTGTTCTCTACTTACAGAATTTCTGTGTGGTACTATCGTACTGTCTCTGTAGATACAGAGCTGATGCACTTTGAAGACTTTCCAGCAACATGCAGTGCAGAAAATGTTACTAATATGGACAAGATTGGATTGTCTGTGGCTTTTATTTTTTTCTGAGATAAAAGAGTTTTTATCTGAATATAATTTTGTGTTTTGCTCTTCACTAGGCAGACAGTTATCCCTTTGAAAATATTTATCTCTGAGAAAGCACTGCAGTCCAATATCACAAATATAGAGATTAAATTTCATTCTTTTACGAGAAAAACCTCACCAATTATATTTACCTCAGAAGCCTTAATACACTATCCCTAGAAGTTATCAATAGCTGATTTTCTAGAAGTATGGACATGTCATGAACAGGTTGCACTCATTCCTACATTTCTGTCAGTTTATTTGGTGAAAAATGCTTAGTGACATGGTGTGTTTTCTGTTAATTTCATCTTTTTCACAGGCATAAAACCTAATAACCCCAGAAGTAATACACAAGGTGGAATTTAATAATTTTATATTTTCTAAAAATAGTTAAGTATCATAAAGTTTCATATATGGTACTTAGAGTATTTAATATTAATTAACAGTTGATAGAAAGAAGTACTTTTGTAAAAATTGGCTATTTCTAAAGAAAAGCAAAGATTACCTATAATCAAACATAATATGATTAGGTAATTTAAACAATATTTTTATTCCTTATAGTAAGTAAATTCTGCCATTGTGTTTTGAAGTATTTGTTTTCTTGTATCTGTTTGTATATCACGTTAGTCGATTTAACACACTGCCCGATAAGCATGTGTTTGCTGATTTTAATAATTGCATTTTCATGCTTGCAGCAAAGGAATAGAATTTCTCAGGGTAAAAGGTGAAGCAAATGAGGATGTAAGGTGGTCCAGCTGAGTCACAGCAAGGGGACATCCAGCTTAGTATTCTCCAGCTTACAGCATAGCAATGGGAAGTGATATTTAGGGAATAACACTTCTTTTCCAGTGTCCAAGAACTGCTGTTTTTTAGGGCTGTTGGCAGTTAAGATCTTGCTTATGCCTTTTAATTACACTTTATGCATCCATTAACTATGAGGGGGTTTTTGGTAGTCTATTTTTTAATATACTGGTACTGTTTACCTCCATGACCTTGAAATGTAGCAACAAACTATAGGGAGTACTGCAGTCTCTGAATGGCATTTTATTTGCCTGCTTTAAAATAGTCTCTTGCTAGCTTTATCAAGTGGTTCTTAGTTCTAGTTCTATGCATTTTAGTGAGCAATGGCTCTGCACTTATCCACTGCATTCAGAAATTCTTAAAGCTTAATCATATTTTCTTTGTGTTGTTCTTTCCAAATTAAGGAGTCTTAGCCTTCTTAATCTTTCATTATAGGGTAGGAACTGCAAGCCTTTAATCATTTTAGTTGCCGTTGTCTGTATTTCATTGGAGTCCACCATATTTTGGAGCCTAATTCAATTGTGTCCTTCCTGAGATGTGGAGATGCCTGTACTGCTCAAGATATGGGCTTGTTAATGTTTTTCAGAGGGGCCCTTTTTAAAGGCGCTTCTGCCTTATTAATACTTTTCCTGAGGAATGTGCAGTGCTTAGTTGTGCCACTTTGAGTCCTGCTGTATTTTGAGCTGAAGATATCAGGGAAACATCAGTGATGGCTCTAGGAACTGTTTCCTGCGTTGTCACTTTCAGTTCTGGTTTTGCGACAGATAGTTCAAATTAATTCTTCTACACATTTATGAATTTGGTAGCTCATTTGCTACTTTTTGTATGCTCAGATTCATAGAATTATAGAATTGTTTAGGTTAGAAAAGACCTTTAAGATTACTGAGTCCAACAGTTAGCCTAGACTGCCAAGTCCACCATTAAATTGTGTCCCTAAGTGTTACAGCTACATGTCTCAAATATCTCTGGGGATGGTGTTTCAACCACTTCTGTGGGCACCTTGTTCCAATGCTTTGCAACCCTTTTGGTAAAGAATATTTTCCTAATATCCAGTCTAAACCTCCCCTGGTACAACTTGAAACCATTTCCTCTTGTCTTATTGCTTGTTACTTGGGAGAAGTAACTGACACCAACCTTGCTACAATCTCCTTTCAGGTAGTTGTAGAGAGCAATAAGGTATCCCCTGAGTTTCCTTTTCCCCAGACCAAACAACGCTGGTTCCCTCAGCTGCTCCTTGTAAGACTTGCTCTCTAGACCTTTCACGAGTTTCATTGACTTTCTCTGGACACACTCCAACACCTCAATGTCTTTCTTGTAGTGAGGGGCCTCAAACCTAACACAGTATTGGACATAAACCCAAGCTGACTGGACCTTATCATCTGGTTGTCAGGTACATGCCACATGATGTCTTTCAAGATGATCTGCTCCATAACCATCTCCAGCAGCGAGGTCATGGATTACTGGTGTGGATTCCTGATTCTGTGTGGGCATACCTGTGAGCTTCTCTGCTGGTACCTTGTTGCAGGCGTTTTAGTTTTGGTAACAATTATAAGAAACAAATGTTACATTGTGTAACAACTGGGCTTCTGACGCATGCGTATTTCTATTAAACACTTAAATCTTCTAATGTGAAGAGTTTAAGGCTTTAGAGTCAAACACAGAAAGGCAGAACACTGCAATTGTGGTTCTCTGTGCCACTTTGGTTTATAAGCAAATTAGGTTTCTAAATTCATGATTACATATTCTTCGCTATACTGGGCCTTTTTTTGGTATGCAGATGCAACTGGTAGTAGTAAACTGCAAGATTTTTAAAAAAATGAAAAGCTCTTCTAATACACTTTTCCAAGAAAAATAAATTACCTTGGCCACCCAGTCTCTAGTGTGGGTCTAAGATTTTCTTTTTCTCTACTAAAGTATTCCGTGTAGTCAAGAATTATATTGCTTCACAGTAATCTCTTGCACTCTGATTGGTAATTCAAAAAAGTCTCACTGGCTATTTTTTCAGTCATAGAAAGATTTCTGTCTCTTCTCAATATTGCTTGTTACTGACTATGTTGAAGGTTTCATGTCTTCTGATACTGTCTCTTATTTAAAATCTTGTATCTGTGAATATTAGTGACTGCCTTTATTTGATAATGATTTTTTTTCTAGCAAAAACTTTATCGAGTGTGAGAAATGTTTTCGGGCTGATAATAATGCAGATAATGAGGCTTTGGTCTGTGTATGTATAAAATGCACATAGGCAGCATACAGCTTGCTTTCCAGGTTTTCAATACTTGAGAGTGTGCAGCCAAGACATGTTTGTCAAATTTAAAGTTAAATATTTTGGCAGCTCATTGGTGTATGTTAGCAAAGTGCTAATGTTAGATGGGTGAACCGATTCTGAAAAGCAGATAAAATAGCTCAGATTAAGTTGTTATTCTTGTCATTATTAGTGTGTACTTTGGTAGCTCACACAGTACTCTCGGCACTGCCTATAAAGATAGGAATAATTTTTCCTTGCTCCAAAGGGATCACAAGAAGTGCAAGTAATAGATGACAATTGGGGGTGATATTGCAAAGAGCTAAAAATGAAAATCAGCTATTGCAGCTGCATGTCAAATTATGATCATAATTAAAACAAAACATGGAGAAAAAAATCCCATCAAAATGTAAGAAAAAGGAATTCAGAAATGTAAACAGATAAAATTTACATTTCATTAATCTAATGGTAGCTTCTTTACTCATGTATAAACTTCCCTCAAGAGAAAAAGTCCTTTAATAAAAACTCCCATTCAAACACATAATTTCCTTTTAATAGTTTAAAACAATCACCAAATTCAAGATAAGTTTCTGAAGCTAAACCAGGCTGAAAAGACTGGAGGAAGCGTCTAAAATTTGAATAGCGTTTTAGCTACGGGAGTTTGCATTATTTCAGTACACTGAAGCATGTCGCCACCTGGTAGTTCTTAGTCTACTTCCAGGAACCCTGAAATGGGACTTGCATGCAACACTACCTTATACTTCTTGCAAGTTTTCACACACCTTCACTTTCAAAATTACATTCTGACTATTTTTGCATTTGTTTTCAAAATGGTGTTGTATTCCTTTCCTGTTTTGCATATGTGAAGTACTATACATAGAATGAAATTACTTTCACCTGTCTGTAACTATCTAAACCAAAGACATCTAATTTAAGCTCACCCTCTACTATCTGCTTTTGATACATAAAGGTCTGTTGCTGTTCTTAGTGTTTGAAGCTGCTTGCATGACTCCATCTATTACTCTAGGAGGTTATGGATTTTCCCATGGTCCCCTGTCTTATGTGACAGCCTTGTGCAGAGAGCTGAAATGGCACAAGCAGCTTGTATTTCTGCACTTGCCACCATTTTCTTCCCCCAGCTAACTAAAAATGAATTTCTCTTGAGCACAAAGTCAGGCAAATGACTATCTTGGACTAAGTATCTAGATTTTAGGTAGCTAAAAAAAAAAATGCTACTTGCAGTGTAAAAAAAAAAAAAATTCTAGATTTGAGCCTTTCCTCTGCTTGGTTTTGATGGTTTTGCTATATATTGGAAAAAAATGTGTTTGTCTTTTTTCTCTCACGTAGTCATAACATATAGCACTGGTGAATTTTCTTGTATGGATCTGTTTTAAATCCTACAGTTACTAGCATTTTATTAATTACTAAAGGATAATTAGAATCCATAGAAATATTCGCTGTTTTAGGTTTTTTTTCCATGATGTGCTGATACCTGGATATATAAAAGATCTACCTCTTTCCTGAGTTCTGCCTTTCTAAGACATACTTGCTACTTAATTGCTTGCATATTGTCTAGTGTATCAGTTCTACAGTTTCCCTGTAAGCTCACAAATAAAATTGGATCTAGCTGCAATTAATTTTGGTTAAGAACATTCATGAACTTTGTTGCACAAGAATTACTTTTTCCATACACTGGAAAATTAATCACTTGGGCCAATTCCAAAATAATGAGTAATGTCAGCTTGGTATCAAAGTTCAAAGTATTGGTTATACATAGTTGATGATTTTTATGCAGTTAAATAAAAGCAATATATTTTTAATCAGATTTTTTATTAATGTTTTGCAAAGGATTTATAATATAATTGTAGTAATTTAAAAAATTTTCTGTAAATATAATTAGTCTTTGTTTAAACAAATGGGACATATTTGTGCTGTGTACCAGTGGATTTTTAAGTGGTGTTTAAGTAGCCATATACAAAACCAGTAATTTATTTGTTTCCACAGAAAGGAAGGAAATGCATTACTTTTGCTATTAACTGCAGCATAGAACCAGTGAAAAGTCAGAAACAAAAAAGAAAGTGCTTACAACATTCCAGGATAAAGTCTATTTTCAATACAGGTTTTTGTCTAAGGAGGGCTATAGAAAGGAGCCAAATCAGAACTGGTAAGAAAATACTCCAGGTTAGAGGGTGTGTGTACACGAATTTTGGTTGGCTATTCTAAGCATATACAACCAAGGATCCAGGGGATTGTGACCATATGTCGTGGTCACCATACCACCTGTTGTGATTCAGGAAAAGTCATGGAGAGCTGAGAAACTGTCACTGAGATAAGTGTGCTGCTGATTGAAAGCATGAGTCTGAAAATTACAACACTGTGCAAGAGTCATAACTTTAAGTCACAGTAATATACTGAAACAAATATTGCTTTTGCAAGCACTCAGAGCTTATTGAGCAACAGAATACATAAAGAACAAAGTAATTCTTAAATCATGTAATACATAGCTGACAAAGGGAATGTAGGAATAGAGGAAGCTTAATGTATGTAGAATTTAATTAAACATCTGTGATAGGAGGAATTAATAAAACAGTGGCTTGCAAATCTCATTGAAAAATTAATGGAAGTTGACCTGAATAACACAGGGTTGAAAACTGTCCAAAAGACCATAAACAAAAGATAATGATAAGCAACAGCATATTGAATTGGGATGTGAAGGGCAAGAAGTGTGTCATGAGGTGTCACAGAGATCAATTTTATGTCTGATCTAATTTAACATTTTCATTAGTGATTAGCAAATGATGTAACTAGCATGTTAATGAGTTTCCTCAGATAAAGATGTGCTAAGAAGCAATACAGACCAATAAAGGCAGTTCAGAGATCTAGAGAGGTTAAAAATATACAATCTGTGGCCTCTCAAATCAAATAGCTTGCTCCTATGTGGTGAAAAGTCATTAAAGGATAGATAATTCTGGACTTTCTGTACTAAAAGTGCACCTAATATTGGGACGACAAGAAAATTATTGTGTGCAATCCTGATCGATAGGTGCTATGCATCTGCAAATAGGTCTGTCTGGCAGGCAAGAGAAAGATGGTGAGTGCCTAGAGGTTCTCCTCTCTAGTATTTGCACACAGATGTGGGTTAGCATTTCCACATTTACCATCATGCCCATAATGGTTGGTCTTCTTTGCTTTCTGACATCATCTATACTTCATATTTTCCATTCACCGACTGTGCAATGGTTTTTCAACACTTGAAATCTAAAGGCAGTGAACTACGAGGCCACACAGTAGAGCCAGTTGGTTTCTCTGCATCACTTAGTAGTGATGATGGAAAGAACTTTTCTGCTGTATGTTGATTTCCAGACTCTCAGCTTGAAGAAAGACATTCTAATATCACCTGAGAAGAAAAATCACAAAACACTTGATGAGAGTAATCACATTCGTCTGGGACTCTGTCAAATTCAAGTGTGATTTTCACCCTTTGCTTTCTGACTGTGTATGTTCCTTTCTTAAATTGAGAAGGTTAAAGCCTGCCTTTGTTCTATAAATTGGAAATGGATGATAAGTTTTCCCAACAAGTTCAGATCTTGGAAGGGCTGCCGCACTGCATGTGCTGTCTTTGAACAATATGGACTTATGCTAAACAGAATAAAATACAGAATTTCTGGGTCTCATAACTTGTTTTCCCCCATATCATTTTGTCTACTAGAAGACCAAACTCACATGAGCTTGGCTAGAGCTCATGTGAACATCTGGTTGTTCTTAGTTTATATCTCAAATTCAAAAGCTGACTGCTTCTTAGCTGAAGTGGAATACAGTTGATGCTTTAGGTTAAAATTTCCCAATTTTACTTCCATTTTATGTATAACTTTCCATATGCATCTGATTAGAGCATAAACCCATATTTACACTGTTCCTTTGGATAGCTGTGTGATCATTAACATGCAAATTGTGCTGCCATGCACAGCATTCATTTTTATCTTTATTGTATGTGAATGTATATGCCTGGTTTGTCAAATGCAGATATCTAAACTTATAGTAAATATGTTAAATCCATATTTAGGCACATACTGATTTATAGATGTGCTCTGATACATTTCAGAATTGTGAATGTTCCTAGCACAGCTGGGAACCTATATTTACCTCATTGTGGATTAGCAGCTAAGTATAAGCTATACTAACGCTTGGGTTTTGACATTCTAACAGTTTTCTTCATGTTCTTATTGATAAGACAAACAATTGTAATACTCTTTGTCAGACTTGAAGGAAAAAGGAAGATATGTATTTCTTAATCTAAATTCTGCTTGAAAATGATAGGATTAAAGATCAATTTTCTGTGCTCAGTTAAGAAACCCTTTCACAGAGACATCTATAAATGGCACTAAAGCTCTGCTAAACTACACAACTAGGTATTTTCTCATTAAATTATTTGGCTGATGCTTATTAGTCTGTGTAGCTTGCACTAGCAAGCTTACAATTCAGTAAATCTTTTAATTTTCACAAAACAAATGGTCATCTGTGCTGTTCCTTGCATAAACTGGAGCATTATCAGATATCCAGAAGAGGGCACTTGTAGCTCTGCAGTCAGTCAGTTCAGAACCCCGTCTGTACTACAAAGTTCTTATGACTAGGTGAAAAAACTTCAGTGACTTACCTGAATTAAGCTAGAGTACTAATAAGCAATTATAGGTTATGCATGGCATCAGTCTGAAGACTTGCTTGCAGGTTTCTGCAATTAATTGGCATATTTATCGCACAAGCTGCTGTCAAAAAAGAGCAACACCTTTCAAGTGCTCAGAACTGCAGCTGGTGGCTGCAGAAAGCCACCCTTGTACCATGAGGGCCAAAAGCATTTTCTGCTCAAAATTCAGTTCAGCCTGTTGGCTTAATAAATGTTTAGATGATGACACTGGATTTTTCATGCAAAAAAAAAAAAAAAAAAAATTTCTATGTTTGGAAGAAAAATATTACAAAAAGATCATGGAATGTTGCACTTGATGCAGTATAATCCAGTATTTTAGGTCTTGTATGGAAAAATAACTTAATATGCAAACGATTGTATTGCCTATTAAAGTTTTTAGTCTCCAACTAATTATGTCTGTGAAACCAAAGTAGGTATTCGAGTATGATAGATGGACATGATGTTGTTGGTTGATCACGTAGCATCAAAGCCAAAACACCCAGGTTCTACTGTAAGTACAGCGGTCAAATTTACTCTTGAAGAATCAGTGGGCAAGTTAGGGAAGACTAGCCTATGACTCTCCAAATTCTATGCCTAATATGTGAGACGTAAAATGTAATAACTTTTTTGGAGATATGTTACTGTGTGTGAGATCAGAGAGATACAACATAATATCAGCCTTTTTCTTCAAATAAGCAGGTTTGGTAGCAGAACAAATATTTTGAAAATGTTCAAGTTGCAAAAATTCATAGTATTCAGTAGACAAAAATAAATTGTTCTTGCAAGTTATTTCCAGTTAAACAAGATCTTTTTTTTATTGAGAAAGTTCTCATGAGAAGCTACAGCTGAACTGAGAGAGACCCTGTATTACTGTGAAACCCCCCTCCTTCTGCCAAGTAAATCATTTTTCCAAGGGTCACTGAAGCTTTCTAACCTTGTTTTCCTTCATTATTCTGTTGGAACTAACAAGACTGACTTCTGAGGTGTGTGAACTGATATGTGTCACATGCATCAGTCTGATGACTAGAACTTAATGTTCTCCTGAGCTAGAGAAAACCCCGTTTAAAAGTAATTACAGTATCAAAAAAAAAAAAAGTGCTTTTATTTTAAACTCTTTGTTAAATTTAGTAGGGACTTTTTAAAAATTGGAAAATATGTCTTACACCTGTAGCATACAGGAGGCTAGAAACAAATCTTAATAAGTTAGAAAGCATTTTGACCTTTATTGGTGCCATTTAGTTTCAAATCAATGAATGTCTTTTACATTTGACATAGTTAAAGTACCTCTGTTCTGCTGCTAGCAAAACTGCTGGGTGAGTGTGTGTGCTCTCTCTATGGGGCATGTGGAGGGGAGTGTGGCAGTGGCACCTCTTTGCTTTTTTACTAACTGCTTTTTGTGAATTGGTCCTACTAGGTGAATGGGTCAGTCACACACTTTTTGGCAACTCTCCCTTCAGATGCTGTGGCTATCATGATGTTTGAGGTAAAGACTAGTTTTCAGGAAGAGATTGCTTTGACCAGCTGATCACGTTTGGAAGAAAGGCAGAAGCTATCTGACACAGTTCTTCTGATCTGAAAGTTTGCTTGTGTATACTGAACATTAGTTGAAACAAGCCTCTTCTACCTATAAATCTTGTCT
>JAOEHX010052359.1:0-19983 GCA_025448015.1 Bolborhynchus lineola
CAGTGTTCAAGGCCAGGTTGGACACAGGGGCTTGGAGCACCCTGCTCCAGTGGAAGGTGTCCCTGCCCGTGGCAGGGATCTGGAACCAGATGAGCTTTAAGGTTACTTCCAACCTAAACTGGTCCATAAATCTATTATGTTAGTTTAATAGTTGCTGAGCACAATGTTGATTTATTTGCTGTCAGAGTTGTTGCACATGTTCTTAGAGTTGCATTATGTAGTACCTTACTTGCAGTGTGTGTTCCTTGTCATGGTGCTCATCATTGCTGGGGCCTGGGCTAGGCTTATTGATTTGATTATTTTTCAGTACTGGTTTATAATACGATAGAGTTGCTGGTTCTGACACTAACCTGGTATGTGTACTCAGCATTACCATCACCTCTGTATTTTGGGAGCCATCTATTGGGAACTATTATAATTACACATTTTACATTTTCTCAGAGACAGTCTATGGAGGAAACATCTCTTTCTTCTCGGGAAACAAGCTTCGGATATTGAAACTAGCATGGTCCTGTTGCTAGGAACCATCCTGTGCTGCATGTAGTTCAGATTTTGTTTAGGGTTAAGCAACTATTTGCAGCTACTCCAACTCCCATGACAGGCACTGTAGCTACTGCTACCCTGGTAAGAGGTACTGCAACTACTGATGCATTTGAGCCAGAGGACCAGCCATGTTGGTATTAGATGCCCCCATACACAAGAAGAAAAGGACACTGAAGACAGCTCATTTAGTGGAGGAGAGCAAAGCAGAGCCATCAAAAGAACAGGAGGAAGAGGCAGAACAAGAGGTAAAAACTTGTTCCCATTCTCTGAGTGAGCTGCAGGATATGTGAAAAGATTTTTGCTGTCATCAGTTTGAATTTGGATGAAAATAGACAATTAATTTAATTGTATGATATGAATTGCTATTTAACACTGTATTTTATCTGTATTGTTATGACATTTCTGTGGTAGCTATATGCCATATCAAGGGTATTCAGTAAAAACCACACAGATTAATGAAGAATGAACTTTGATGAAACTGGACAGAGGTGATGTACTCAGAAGTGGCTTCAGCCTGTAGCAGTCCAACACCACACACCATCTTCCCTGCCCAGAAAGACTGTTGTGACAGATGGAGCCCAAAGTCATCAACTAAATGAACTCAATGGACTTTTATAGGGACGGTCCATAGACTAAGAGGATATATCTGTGTGTATATGTCAAAAGACAGGAAGGGTGATGGTATGTGGGCCCTGGCATGACATAAATGTTACTGTGTAAGGAGTGGATACTGTCCTGGTTTTGGCTGGGATAGAATTAATTTTTTTCCTAGTAGCTGGTGCAGCGCTGTGTTTGGGATTTAGACTGAGAACAATGCTAATTGATAACACACCGATGTTTTAGTTGTTGCTCAGTAGCACTCAGTCTGATCAAGGACTTTTCAGTCTCTTGCGCCGGGCCATCAAGGAGGGACACAAGAAGTCAAGAGAGAGCAGAGACAGGACACCTGACCTGAACTAGCCAAAGGGGTATTCCATCCCACAGCACATTGCTATTATTGTTATTGTTACTGTAATTGTTATATTTTACTTTTTTCCAATTTTTAAACTGCTCTTATCTCAACCGAGGGTTTTACCTTTTCCCAATTTTCCTTTCCATCCCCCTAGGATGGGGCAGGGAGTGAGCGAACTGCTGTGTGGTACTTAGTGCCCAGCAAAGCAGCCAGCATCCAGCACCCATCTCTCACATCCGTATTGGCAGACATAGCTGTTAAACAGCCTGAGCTGCTGGGTGTCTCTACCTGCTCACAACTTACTTACTCTGCACCTTACTTTACAAAACAACCTCGAGAGAGCACTTCAGCTTTTGCCTGTAGTTTGCATCAACAGCCCATCTTGGCAGGGCCACGCCATTCCTTCCCAAGACCTGCTCATTTCTGCAAACAAGTGTTCCCATGCTGGCTGTGGCCATGTGTGCCAACTGTGGGGGGAGAGGATTGATTTTTCTGCCAGTTTTGTCATTAGAGTTGTCAGGTTTTTTTCCAAAGGCTGGTTAAAAGCACACTTTGGTTCCTTTGAAGTGGCTATTTACAAGTGGCTTTGTGCAGCTAGCACTGCGCTAAGTAGCCTCAGAAGCAAGGAAAACCATTCCATTAAAACCCTTTGAAGGCAATTAGCTCAACTCAGAAATCATCGCTAATTTTCTTATTTTCAGGTGCAAGCCTGCTTCTGTCAACTATGCCTTTCTCTAAGAGGTGCTTTAGAACTGCACGAAAGCCGTAATATATTGGTGGTAGAGAAGATGTAGCTTTAGATTTGAGTACAGTACGATTCAAATCTGTGTCCAACTGAGCACATGACCGCATTCAGCTGTCCTCCAAAGCCTTCATGATCTTGGCAATAGTTCCTTCCATGCAGTAGTCTTGGCAGCTGGCTTTAAAAGCCTACAGTGAGCCTCTGAAGGTATCATAGGTTGTGTTTTTTTAATGTTGCCCCAGTCCTCCCAGGAGTCTGTTTGGTAAAGACGCCTGTGTACCGATAGTGGGAGAAGATTTCAAGAGGGTGAAAAAGATGACTTCACAGATGTCTGTTGCCACAGGACCTGGCATTAAATAGGACGAGCCTTTGTTTTCTATCCAAGAATTTAACAGAGGATTTTATACACAGGTGGTTCTTGCCTGAGCCTTGGGCCAGTTCTCTGGTTAACAGTTTGTGGTACCAACTTCTCCATCAAGACATCCTGCAAGATTAATGTGAGTAGTACATGTGGAGACTCCATGTTCCCAGCACAGCTTGGAGCACTACTGACACATGTAATAACTCCTTGCTGAAGGAGTTATTCATATCATATTCATGTCATATTCATGTCATGTTATGTCATATTCATGTCATGTTATATCCATGTTGACATAAATATAACCAGAATTGTGTTTCTTAGCTGGGAAACAGCTGAAAGGGAAGGGGAACCGCGTAGTTCTGGAGGAGCAAGGCCAGGAAAACCTCAGGATGCAAAAGAGTTGCTGAGTTGGAAGAAAATGGTTTCTCAGGCATGTGAATCAGCCCAGGGCCCTCCCTCATTGCTGGAATACTCCAAAAGACTTCAGATGTAGAAGATGAGAGAATCCTAGTCTTGCTGCAGGCAGGGATGACTCAAATGGAAAGGCATGGTGTGGCTCCATGGGTGGAGGAGGGTGCTCCCCTCCAAGAAGGCAGCAGAGGTATTTTTTGTTACCACTGTGAACTAGGCTGAGTTGCCTGTGTTTTCGTTGGATTGAAGCAGAAAGGTTGTTTTGAGACACTGAACAAGCAAGGCGGTGGCTGGGAGGCAGCACCAACCCAACAGGTATCTTCTGTTCCCCATCACCAGCCAAGCACGAAGCCTCCATCAGGTTCCCACCTCTTCTCGTATATACAGCTCTTCTAAAACCTCCTGCTCCACCCGTTCGGCACTGTCAGCACTGGGATGAGCATCTCCTGGGCAGAGCTTTCTCTCTGGTGCTTGAGTCTCACCCAGGAATGCTGTTTCTGCTCTGCTAGGGCAAGCAAGGAGCAATGAGAGCAAGGCAAGGGACAGGGCAGAATCATAGAATTGCAGACTGGTTTGGGTTGAAGGAGCTTTAAAGCTCATCCAGTTCCCACACCCTGCCATGGGCAGAGAGCCTTCCACTAGACCAGGTTTCTCCAAGCCCAGCTAACCTGGCACGACTCACAGGCTGACTTGCCCGCTGCAGTCTGACAGTGCTCATCGGTAGCAAGTGAAACCCAGTCCTTTAGTTTTGTAATCTTTTCACACTGGAAAGTACCTGGAGTGGCCACTTGTGCGCAAGTCAGGCATGGCCCCGGGCCTGCGCGCTGTGCGTGACTCACTAGCTCAGCTCCTGCTCTACGTCTTTGTGCAGTTATAAAGAGAAATCTCATTTAAACACATAATGGCACAGAGAGGTGGGGGTTTTTTTTGTCCTAAAATGAAGACAATGCATTCTGTGCATTTGCTTTTACTTTTCTGTATTCGTCTTCTTACGAGATTATTTTCAATGACCTTATTTAGAACCAAATTGTCCCTGTAGCATTTCCCTACTAAAATATATGTTTTCCTGCAAAAAAATACACTTGTAGCAAATCCTGATTTAGGATCCTACTGACTGTGCCAATTTGTCACAAATCCTGATTTAGGATGTGTTGATTATGCCAGATTGTTGTGAATCCTTATTTAGGATCTTGTCAACCATGCAAATTTGTTGCAGGTGAGTTATTTAGGTTGCTCAAAGAATTGCCATCAAAGGTATTAGCCAAAGTGGTTTTAAGATGATGTTGTAAAAATGAGACTTCAATGGCAAGGTTCTTTCTATTACTTAGTACATGAATGACACATGCAAAGGAAAATCAAGTTAGAATCAGGTTTGTATGATTCACAAAGACACCAAAGACACAAAAGGGTAAGAGACCCTCCCAGTGAGTCATAAGTTTCAGAGTGGACCCCGTTGTTTTCTAAACTCCTGGTGAAGCCTAGGTGTGGCTAGGTCCAATCTCAGTCTCAGCCTTGGACAACAAGCTTGTATCTAATGGAATTAGCTCCAAGGATATTAGTATTAATTAAAAATTCTGTCTGCAACTTACCGAGTAAGAGATCTCTCTGGTAAGGAAGGATCCCTTTGCCAGGTAAAGAATCTTGGACCTTGAGAGGCATCACTGCTTAAGGGAGCAGTCACCTCATGCGCAGTCCAACTGCAACTTAGAACTTGAATTGGACTCATCGGGGGATCCATCATTAGTAGCAAGGTCTCTCTGTGCCCCAAGGAGCAACCTTGAGAGGCATCCCAACTGAAGAGGAGATCACCTCCATGCAGCCTTGCTGCCTACCAGAGATTGCTCAGAAAAGGCTCAGTTAGGCTTTCTTTATGGGATAAAGGGCTTGGCTTGTAGTCAAATTGCATACAATGGGAGATGTATGCGTGAGACTCCTTGTGTTCACAACTTTCCTTGTTTCTTGATAAATGAGTCTTGGAAAAAAACATCTGTTATCCATGTGTTAATTTCCTGATTAGTGTTCAAAGCTCATACACATTGATGCTCACTCTGTCCTCTTCATCGAGGACTGTAGTGATAGGACAAGCAGTAATGGGTTAAAACTGAGACAAGGGAAGTTCAAGTTGGATATAAAGAAGAAGTTCTTCCCTGTGAGGGTGCTGAGGCCCTGGCACAGGGTGCCCAGAGAAGCTGTGGCTGCCTCATCCCTGGCAGCGTTCAAGGCCAGGTTGGACACAGGGGCTTGGAGCACCCTGCTCCCGTGGAAGGTGCCCCTGCCCATGGCAGGGGTTGGAACTGGATAAGCTTTAAGGTCCCTTCCAAGCCAAACCAGTCTGGGGTTCTATGATCCTGTATCACTCCACTCTTTTGTGGGTTTCTTAGAGGAGTTCTTGGCCCAGCTACAGCTCAGACCATTACCTCCTTTGGAGGCTGCACCAAACTACTCCTGGTTTGGTTAAGGGGTCAAGTGCATCTGTCTCAACCCTTTGTTTGCTAGCCTAAGCTTTGCTCCTGATGGCCTCCGTTGCGCAAGCATCAATGCAAGTATAAAATTCATGTTTGCTCTTCCTAGAAAAACATTTTCAGAGTGATTTAAAACAGATTACTATATTCTCCTCAGAGTTAACATGTATTTGAGTAGTGACCAGAAATACCTGCAGCAGCAAGAGATCCTAGAAAAAGAATAAAAGAGTGCAGTGCAGGTGATAGGAAGAACCGGTATGGAAATCTGTCCAAAAGCCATGAGAGGAGAAGTACGACGGAAAGCGCACAGAACAGCAGCACTTTCAGAGGCTGGACATGAATGCGTGCATTTCTTTAGCCTTGTAATCTTCACAGACCAGGTTGGGTTTGCCCATGTTTACTCTAAGGCTCTGCTTTAAACAGGAATGGGTTTTCTGTGGGTGAGTCAGGACGCCTGAAGATACATGTTTGTAAGTAGAAGCTAAGATTGTTAAATGCTTTCTTGACATCAGTTGCATTTTTGAGGAGTATCTGCCATTGAGATCTGTTACTAGGTAAGGATCAGGCCACACGCAGCTTGCTGGTTTGATGTGGAGCTAGTTTACCCTGGTGTATTCCTCTCTTCTTTCTGGGCTGGTTTCATGACTGTCTTGTCCAAGGAAGGGCATGCATCCTTGTTCCGTTATCTAAGGAATGCAGATGTCTTCTCTCCTAGTATCTCTCCTTTATAACAGGCTTTGGAGATGATGTTCCTCATTATTCTTGGCAGTGCTCTGTCACTTGGGTTTTCTCCTGGGACTGTCCCAAAACGCTGCCTCATGCCCAGCCTTGTCCATACAAGAAGGTTATACTGGCAGAAAGAAACATGAATTTAAATGGAAGTAGTGGTAACAAAATTATTTTCCAAAGCCCACTGCAGAAAGCATTAGATGTGGTGGCTCAGGGATATTTTTACCCTGAACATCTCAGCCCAACTCTTACCTTTCGCATCTTGACTTTGACTTTGGCCAGTTCCTCTCTGTCCTTTGGAGCTGCAAATGCTTCAGATCTAACATTCATGCCCAGACTTTGCCCAGAAAAGAAAGGTCAGTAGCTCTGACTGTCACCACTCAGAAAAATGTGAGAAAACCCATCTTGTTTTCTCTAGGGCTCACCCAACCTCATCCTCTGCGAGTGTCACTGGTGCTTGCTTCTGGGTATAATAAATTTATAGTAAGAGGTATTTTTTGTTCTGAGCTAAAAACTTACTATTTTAAAAACCAAAAAGCTGTTGATCCACATGTATTAAGTGATAAATGACTGAGTGTGCCCAGAGACCTGCAGGGCCACTTCAGGTTATCCCCTCTCCCATGCACTGTCTCCATAAATTCATAGAATCATAGAATGGTCTGAGTTGGAAAGAACCTTAAGATCATCCAGTTCCAACCCCTAAAACTGCAAGAATCAGAGGTTTGAAGGTTGAGGGAACTCTGGAGGTCTTGGTCTTAGTGCTTCTAAGTGCAACATTAGTGCACAGCCATCCAGACCTGTGCACACAGCTTTTCCAGTTCTGCCTTGGGAATACATCCCGAAGAGCCAGTTGCAGGAGGACTTCCAGCACTTGTTACTGGTATCCATGATTTCCAAGCTGGAAACACCCAACAGGCACTAGCATTGGTCATGGCACCAGCTGCACCAGACATTTGGCTTGGACATGTTGGCACAATCTAGCACCCTCCTTTTGCCTGTTGAAATGCCTGTCCTGGGTGAGATTTGGTCCCCAGGACAGGTCCAGGAGCTCCTACTCATTTCTGCAGCCCAGAGGAGGATGAAAGGAGTGTGTCAATCGCAATGAAGCCCCGAGGATGAAGCCCACCGGGTGAAGCACACTCTGTCTGCCATGCCTGGAGAACATGGGAAATGAAGGGGAGGGAAGAGCTATGGATTCCCATAGCAGGACAAACACCCTGGAGACTCCAGTCTGTTTGCACCACAGGGGAAGAGCTGGGATTTCTCCTGGTTTGGGCACCACAGACCTTGGGAGCAGGACATTTGGGATATCTTTGGAGGTACTTCCAGTTTCTGGATGGAAACTCTAGGCTGGTGTTTTCCTGCTTTTTCTGTCCCAGGGGCCTGAGCTACTACAGCTGTTTGCTTCCTCTTGGTGCCCTGCCCACTGCTCTACAGTCAGTGCTGGGCTGAGATCTGCAAGTCCAGCGGTGGCCTCTGCTCCCTGAAGGCATCCCAACTGGCTCAGTGCTTCCTCAGCTGGTCTCCGAGTGCCATCTGCCGTCTGACCCAGCGCCGCCGTAGCGTGGCGGTGATGTCCGTGTCCATCTCAATCCTCAACCTGCAAACGAGCTGGGTGGGGCAGCCTGCTGCCGAGCTCAGGTGGCCCCCACTGCCCGGTGTTTAGTAAAGAGCTGAACGTGTCAGTGCTGTGTCACCGCGTAAACTGTTGTATTTTGTTAGATTTCAGCTAAATGGGTGATCCCATAAACTGTGGACTGGGAGAGGCGTCTGCCGGAGATCTCCAGCCCCAGGGATTTCCCAGGCTCAGATGAACCAAGCCATGATTGAGTGGCAGGTGATGGTCCCACCGCAGCCAGGATGGGCTATAGGCAGCCTCCCCCCAGCAAGCCGGCTGAGATTCTGTGTGGGTTTGGGTAACAAAGCAACAGCTGAGCAAAAAAGTAGAAAAGATGTTTTTGTGTTACTTCAATACTGAGAAGTATTTGTCTCAAGACCCGATCCTGTCCCCATGCCTGGGGCAAGAGGATGCTGCAAGACAAAATATAGGCATTTTTTCATGCGAAAATCTGTTTTCTTCACTGTCCCAAACTGCAGCCTCCTGTTAAGCTCCCACATGGGTGTATCGCTTTCTCGCGCTCAGGTCTCGGATGCCACCTCCTGGCTTTCCCACTGTACTATGCATCTCATCAACAGGCTGACGTGAGCCGGAGGACCTTTCCCATTGCACTATCGGACATAACAAAGCCATGTCAAGACTTAGTGGTTCAAAGCATCTTTTATTCTTTGCAGTGTGACCCAATCTTACTTACTTTTGAATCAGGATGGAGGTAAACCCTCTAATCACCCTCCTGCCACCCACCCGCGGTTAGGAGAGTCCAGGGTTTTGCACAGAATCCCATCATGGCAGCACCTTGACTCCTAAAGTTCCTCTGGGCTATTACCCATTGTCTTGGCCCTGGCACATCTCACCTTTCACCAGATGTTATCGTGGAGGGTGTATTTTGCTGCTAAAGCCAGATGCAGCCTGAATCTGGGACTACTTGAGACATCTCATAGCTGCGGCCACTGATGTCTGCCCAAACAGACAAACACTGGGAGGACATCAGTGAGCACTGAAATGGTCTTTAACCATGAAAGGCTTCAGCCTAAGCGAGGAGGAATGCCTTTGGGAAAGATGTGACACTCTTCTTGCACTGCTGGTACAGACCAGCAGATGGAAGTTGTTGGGGTTTGCAGGAGCCGATTTGATCCTTTGCAGAAGCCGTTTGAGTGGCTCTTCAGTGCATTTGCTGTAGAAAGGGGCTGAAGGCATCAGATCATGAAATCTGCACAACTGAGCTGCATCTGGGTACCCTTAATCTTTAGCAGAACCATGAGGAGAGCATACTGACCTCAGAGGCTCTTGTGACCAGCAGGTCCCTGGATGAATGTAGGTGTTAAATGACCTGCCTCCTTTCCTATATCTCTGGCTTTGAGCAGGGACTGAGTTTTGTATGTGGCTTTCCTGAAGACACCCCGGCCTGTGACGTGTTTGATCAGCGCAGCTATGCCAAGAATCCTTTTTTGCATCAGAACAGCTGGATTTTCTATTTCCAAAGTGCTCCTGGGCCACAAGCCACGCCAGAGCACAGGGGTTTGGGGAGAGAAAGGTTCAAATGCTCCCACATTGATCTATCCTTTTGTCCCACCTTCAAAAGGAGACAAAGGGGAATTTCCAGTAAAATGTAAAATTAAAATGTGGCAAAACCAGACTTTTCCCTTATTTGTGCTTCTTCCAGCCCTGATGCCCGGAGCACATCCCTTTGAGCAAGACACAAGTGAAAGCAGATGGGAGGGGCACACACGCATGAGCAGGCATGGACACAGGCAGGCAGCACACACGTGTGCACACGCCTGCGCCAGGCGTGCACCGGCCGGGGAGGGGGACGCTTGGGGACCCTCAGCACAGACGTGACCTACTTTAGCTCCGAGGAGAGCCACGTTTTGCAGGCCCGGGTAATAGCTTAATAGAGCTGGGCATGAATTATTCACGGCCCGGGCATGTTAATGCACGGACTAACGGTGCTCTTCTATAGCAAAAAAGTCTCCTCTATAATTTAAAGCCTCTCACGCTTCCATCACCGGCCCCCTGCGCTCTCTGGGGTGTTTCCGCTTAGGTCAGCAGAGCAGTGAGATGTGGAGAGACCCAGCAGGGGAGAGCCGGCCCGGCAGGAGCTGGGATTTGGGCAGGAGCCGGGATGAGAGCAGAAGCTGGGATGCAGGCAGGAGTCGGAACGACGGCTAGAGCTGGGACGCGGGCAGGAGCCGCGCTGAGGGCAGGAGCGGAATGCGGGCAGGAGCCGGGAGGAGGGCAGGGGCAGGAGCCAGCTTTGCCGCAGCAACAGGCAGGGGGACGCCGTGGGAAGGGGCTGACAGCTCTGCTCCGGCTCGGGCGGCCTCGCAGCGAGTCACTTCCCGGAGCGGCGGCGCTCCGCGGAGCCCATTCCCAGGCGCGGGGGCCGCCGGGGCTATTTTTAGACCTCCTTTTGCGGCTTCTGGTCGTTTGACTTTCTCTCGCTGCTCCTCGCCTTCACGCAGCGCTGCCCTCGCAGCCCCGGGAGAAAGGGGAGCACTGGTCCCTGGGGCGGGAACCTGTGTGGGAGGGCTTTAGGAGCACCACAAGGCAGGGACGAGCTGAGCTACAGGTACCCCTTGAGCAGAGCAGGGATACCGCCCCGGGACATCACCACCCCCTGCCCCAGGGGTGCCATTCCCACAGCCCTTTCAGCAGGTACAGATAAGGCTGTAAGACGTCGCCAGCCCCGGCCGGAGCACCCTGCACCGGAGGAGGAGCTGAGCGATGCTGCAGCTCCTGAGGACATTTGCCTTCTATGGACATCTCTTCTCACTGCACCGCTGGCACGGAGAGGCCTCAGCCTCCGCAGGCACGGGGAGGGAAACAAACACCCCCCACTCGGCCTCAACAGCCCCGTTAACCCATAGGAGCAGGCAAGCACTGGCCCTGCGCCTATGGGGACAAGATGCCCCAACCCCAGTCGTAGCCTGCAGCAGCATCCCAGAGCAACCCGCATCCTTGTGGGCAGGGCTGGGGCTGAAGGCAGGGAGGGGAAGGGGTGTGGGTACCACCAGCGAGCTTGAAGCGGCCCCAAAAGAAAACACAAGAGACCACAGAAAGAGTCACAGCAGCCTCCGGGGATATATTTTGTCTTTTTTTTTTTTTTTTTTTGCATTTCATATATTATCCAGTTTCACATTCTCATAGGATCAGCAATTATATAGCAACTTATTCTCAACTCTTTTAATACAAGCGAGACAGCCATGGTCATATAATACTGAAAGCACTTCAATACCAAGCAATAAGATGCTAAAACAAAAATTGCACAAGTTCTGGTTTACTATGCCTGACTGAATCATTAGTACAGAAGACAACCCTTCTCTTTCAAGCTTTGAACTAAACATTAACTTATCTTACAGGATTACAATTTCTCTTTAATAATAATAATTAATTGCACACAAACACACAAAAAATTCTTTATGATGCATAAATATTTCCTTATTACACATGGTACAAAAATACTCGTACTTCTTTTTTTGTTCGGTATTCCCATAAGGACGGCTGACGTTTGGCAGGACTGGATGCTCTCCAATCAGAAGGACGTGGAAAACAAAAAACCCCAAAAAAAGAGTTTAGATCTCTTACAGCTGTTCTATAGATAGAAGTTTGAGGAAGAAAAAAAGCTAATAGAATAACCCTGACTTTGCGAGCAGAGAACGGCTGAGAACAGAAACCCAGTGCATTGTACTTGGAAAAACCCAAAAACAAAACAAGGAAAAAAAACAACGGAGCATTTCTCAAATTTTTCTGGGCGTACTGGGAAGGGGAGGGCAGAGGTGGGAGCAGGGGTGAGACAAGGACAGTTTGGTATTTCTCAAAGCCCAGTCTTCACCAAAGCAAGATGAAAACGTTGATGGGTCAGTCTGTTGGGCCAAGACCTGTTGCTAACGGTTACACAAACGCTAGAACAAACAAACTTACACTCACACATACACAAGTTAAGTGTTTTAATTCATGCCAGAAAACATGCAAAACCCATTGCCTTTCATTCCCTTCAGCTGAGCCACTGGGACAGGGCGAGCCCGAGGAAGCCCAGGACAGAGACCCCCAGGACTGGGCTTCGGCACAGCCACACTGCAAAGCTCAGCCAGGGAGGATGTCCTGGGGAGGGAGAGATGGATGGATGGATGGAGGTGGCACATAGCCCATGGTGGCTTCACAGTCCAGGGATGGGTGACGCTGGCAGCCCCTGGGGAGCGCGCCCGGGCCGGCTGCCTTGTCACCAAACCAAACCAAGAGGAGTTTGAGTGATCATCCCTTGCATATCGCTCCGGAGAGGCAGGGAGGAGGAACACAAGCCAAGGAGAGACACTGCAGGAAAGGAGCAGCAGTGAGCAGGGCTGGCTGGATCTGCTCCCAAAGCAGCACCCACAGCCACTTCTCCACACTGAACTTGGGGCAGGGAGGGTTTCCCTGCTCCCAGCAGTGTGGATTGGACTCCATCATCCATCACTGTTAACCCAACTGCACTGGGTTGATGTGGGGGGCTAAGCCCAAGCTCCCATCCCTCCTCCCCAGAGGAGCCCAAGAATCTCAGGGATGGACAAGGCAAGCACCTGGCTCCAAGAGCCATCAATTACTTACTAATGAACTAACAAAACTGACGAGACTTCCATCCTTGCTGGGTAGCTTCAGAGGGAGGATACCAGCGCATCTGGAAAAGAAAGCCATGCCAGAGGTCCATGATTCAGGATTATCTCAACCGGAGCCCAAACCACCAGCTCCTTCAGGCCATGTACAAATTCCACTGGGTTAAGGATGTCTCCAGCATGGAAAAATGAGGCTCCGGGGTGAGCCACAAATACTACCTGAGTAGCATCCCAACCAGGGGCTGCTCTGGTGGTGGCTCATGCAAGGACAGGCCCAGGCTCACCAGGTACTGGGACCTGGCCAGGTCCTCAGCTAAGGAGCACAGCAGAGTCCCATACATCTCAACTACTGTCTACCTTTCGGCACAACCAGAAGTCAGCCACCAAGTACACACTCATGCCTGGCCCCTGGCCACTACAACACACAGAACATCACCCTCCAAGCTGGGAAAGCTCCTCACCACCAAGCAATACATGAAGTTTACCACTGCAGAAGCATGCGCAAGGAGGGGCTGTTTTCCCACCCCCACATACCCTCCATATTTACATCCTTCCCCTTGTTCAGGCTAAGGCAAGTGGAGGCAGCTCACGTTGGGCATTCAGCATCCCAAAGTGGCGGCCACTCTGCCCTCAGACAACAGAAAGAGGCATCTCCACACCACACATTTAAACCAGACCACCTCTACACGACATGCATTGGGTAAGAACTGGCTCATCCACCTAGGAGGAGACCCATGAAGTTTCTAAGCCACAACCCAGCCATCAGAAAAAGCTCCAGGCAAACCACATCCTAGGAAGAACTTGGGAGAGCTGCAAACCAGCAAGACTTGGAGGCTTCCCTGGCAGGTCACTGCTGCCACATCTACTGCTGAGGCCGGCTCCTTGCCAAGGAAGGACTGCTGATGGGGACCCAACAAGAGACATGGAAACAGTAACTGAACAGACACTTTCCAGCCTGTCAGTAGATACAGCGACCTGGCAATGTCCGGTAGAACAGCATCAGACATCCAGATGCTCCCAGTCAGTACATCAGGCTGAGCTGAGGTAGCAGCTTCATGCCCAAGAGCTGCAGGAAAAGTCTGTATCACTCGACTGAGCACAGATCAGAGCAGGAACAGCTCATGGTTCAGTCCTGCTGCTGCTGCAAATGGAGCAGAAGCACAGCAGCCAGCCCCACTCTCCTCCCTCCCTAGCTGGTGCTGACAGGCATCAAAGAGCAGCAGCTACATCCTGGGCTCTGGGTACCAGCAGAATGATGGACTGTAAGATGGGCAGGAAGTGGCAGAAAGCCCTCTGGAGCCTGGTGTAAACTCTTCCCCTTCTTAAACCATCCCATCAAGGTTGTTCCCTTGCCTGAACAAGCCCGGCTGGATGCTCTCCTCTCGAGCTACATGCAGGAGGAAAAACAACTGTATTCCCAGAACAGCTCCAACCCCCACGCATGGCACTCTCCCACTAAGAGGGACCCTTGGTCAAGGACATTCAGACTTTCTTGAAGCAAGGACTCAGATCAGTCAGGCAAAGGAAGAGCTGCAGCCACAGCCAAAGCATCTGGCTTGGGAGAAGCTTTCGAGCTGCTCTAACCCATACCTGGCTGTACCCAGCAAGGGAGAATCTGCCAGCCAGGGCTCTCACCAGAGTCAGGTCTCCTCTGCAGGCTCCAAGCATGCAAGAGAAGCCACAGCAGGTTAAGATATAGCTGGCAGTGAGGGGGAGATGGGAACTGGCTATGTTCTAACCAGGCACAATGTCCAACTGATGTACTACGTGACTCTGCAATGCAAGCTTGCTGCAAACTTAACGAGGAGTGGAGATGCAGACTTGTGTCCCCAGCCCCAGCTGTCCAGAAGCTGTGCACAGGCCTTCAGAAGAGTCAGAACTGATAACCAGGACACCCACAGTCTCAGTGACAGCCCTTGGATTACTCTCCAAGCTAGGCACATTCACAGTGGGTCCCTTCAAACCCGACTCCTTTTACCCCTGTAAGAAGCAGATGTCTGGCACCAAATTAGGATGCCAAGCCAGAGGCACTGTAATCACTCCTTCACATGAAGACATGCAGCAAACTGCCAGGACCTTGACACTGCAGCATCCTTACTGGATGCTGGAGGGGACAATAAGCACACACCTCCCAGAAAGCACAGCTGCCTGTGATGGCCAAGTCCTCCCTCCACAAGCACAAGGGCTGTGATGCCACTAACTGAACAGCTTCAAGCATGATTCAGTGACCTCAAGTTTGTCTTCTTGTGATGGCTCCCACAGGGAGGAGCTCCTGCTGGATCCCAGCTCTTGTTCAGGCACCAGCACCACATTTGAAGCTCCCTATAGCCTGGCACACCGGGCTGGTTGGACTCCCTGCCAGACACCTTCACAAGGCAAGTGTCACCAAATCAGCTCCCACCTGGCCCCATAGCTCACTCCATGACACAGCAGCCAGACGTGTCCCATTCAGTCCAGTCTTGGGTGGAGGGAATCAAGGACATGGATTTGACCAAGACTCTTCTCCCCAGTCCCATCTAGTCCTATGAAGAAAAAGCTACCTTGGTGCCATGCACACCATGCTCCATCAGCCTGTAAGAGGAACCCAGCTCAGCTGCAACCCTGCTGCCCAGCCTGAGACCACCAGAGAGGTCTGGGGCATGGTTATCTCCTTCTACCAACACAGCCATGAAGACAGCAGCCTGGTGCAGGCAGCAGCATCACCGGCAACTATGGGTCCACCACAGTGCAAGGAGAGGGGCTCCTTCCTGCCCCCAGCCCTGTCACTGGGAGGTGCTTGCTCAGCAGAGCCACATCTCCTCAGCAGCCACAGTCCTCCAGGGCCAAAGTTTCACACTCCAGCACCCTCCCCTCCACAGCTGGAAGTCGTTTGTTTCCTCCTGCCCCGCAGCAACAGGAAACTCCCCCTGCATTCACAGGGCTGTGAGCGCTTAACCCTGGGAGCTGCCTCCATCCCACGCCAGGCTCCGTGCGAGCAGCACAGCTCTGGGCAAGTGGGCACAGCAGCCACGCACATGCAAGATGGTTATCCCCCAACCCAGCTCCTTGTCCTCTCCTCGGGGGCCTAAACCCCTTCAGCCCCACACGCACACCCCAGCCCAGGCCTGGCCAAGCTTCAACAGAAATCCTGTTCTGTTAAAACACACACTGTCAGTAGTTACGGCATTAATAAGCCTCCACTTCTGATGGAGCACCTCTCCTTCCCCTCCTCTGTAAGTCTTCAATGCTCATACACCAAACACGAGCACCCTGACTCGTGGTGGCCTCACATGCCAGTGGCACAGAGGGGCTCAGCCTGGAGGCTGGCAGGAGCTTGTGCAGACGCAGTGATCCTGGGCACAAGCCAATGCTCTGACATGCTGGCAGGGGGAGGAAATGACCTGCCAGGTCTTCCAGCCCACAGAAAGAATAAGGACTTGATGGGATGAGGCAGGAACACCCCTAAGGGGGACGTTTCTGAAAGCAGCAGAAAGCAGCAGCAGAACCAGAATTGGAGACAGCAGCTAGGCAAGAGGACAGTTCTCTCTTCACATCTAAAGTGTCTCGGCACCTTGCTTTTGCCACAGAAGCAGAGAGGCTCTGCAAACAGAGGGCTCCTGGAGCCATCTGAAAGAGACCAACAGCACCATAGAAGAACATACAGGATTGTCCCAGGAGGATTGCACCCTGGCAGGCCAAGCCAGAGCACTTACCATGGGGAGCAGGTTTCTCCAAGAGAGTTCAGAAGATCTGTTATCTCTCAAAATCCTACAGCTGTCAAGGAGGAAGATGAGAAAGGGTGACTGTAGATGTCCGGCACCGGGTGAAGAAAGTAGAGCAAGGGAGGCTTTTACTGGAAGAGACACAGTTGTTTCTGTGGCTGCATTAGCTCACGGTTGGAAAGGGGTCTGGCCACACCACTGCAAACATCGCGCCTGCCTGTGGGGATGAGACAGACACCACCAGCTCACTGCAGCCAGCCTTGAGCTGCAGTGTGCAACATCTGTCCCAGGAAGCAGCTGGAGAAGATGAAGCTGTGCTTTTGCCTGCTACCTTCCAGAGGAAAGCATCCAGAAGCGAAGAGCCTCTCCCTTGCTGCAGCACAAGATCAGCACTACCTAAATAGTAAATGGGATAAATACCCCATCAGTGCTTCACTTTCCTTGTCAGGTCCTCCACTGCCTCTCCCAGCGACGCTCAGAGTTTCAATTTTCCATCTTGCCCACCATCCTTATGGAGAGCAATTCCTTCAGCAGGAAAAGAAGAGGAAGGATGGATGGCTGAGTACAGAGATCCAGCCTCAAGCTGCATTTAGGTTGGGTGGCCTGCCTTTCCTCCTTAGTTACTTCTAGGTCATCTTCTCTTTGCTTCGCAGTCAGCTCCAGCATCTTGTGGTGCTCAGAGGTATTCCTACTACTGGAATGGACCCAGCCACCTCCCCAGGTACAAGAAAGGTTCCCTGTGCAGGCAGGGACAAAGCACAGCGTTGTGCTCCTGGGAGCTGGTGGGATCCCAACCAACTCGTCCAAGAGCTGTATCTAGTTACCAGCTACTGATGTGCAAAGTGGTACCTTCAGCTATGCTGCTGCTGAGACAGCCTGACCCTGGCAAGTCACAGGTACATCACGGTCACCACTTTCCCAAGCTGTGGGTCACTGTGTGCAAGCCTTGGGCACACCACAGTGGTGGCCAGCAAGAGCTGCTCTGCTCCAGCTGGAAACACAGCTGACAGGGACACAGCCCAGGGCAGGCAAGGACAACCTGGGTGCACCCACGAGGCACTAACATCACCCATTAGCACTCTCTGGACGCACATCTCCAGGCTCACCAGCAGGCACTTTACCCAAGCCACACACTTGTAGAGTCCTTGGTGGGGCTGGGTTAAGCAGAGAAGCATCCAAACACTTGCATGCTGGTTAAGACCCACGCAGCCCAACCCACCATCAAGAATACTTTGCTTGCAGTCAAATGAAGCACATACACCCCCAAGGCAGCTATGGTGAGGGAGGGCCAGAGGATGTCTCACACCATGTTGTGGAGCATGCACAAGATGATAGGCACTGATCCACTCTGTTGCTTAGGAGGAGTGTTTTAACAAGCATCCATCCAATGCCTTGTACCCCCTCTGGGCCTTGAGGCAGCTTATGCTGCAGCTCATGGAGATATTCCCCATCTCAGACTCCGTACCAAACAAGCGTTTTTCCTTTTCCCAGACTGGACATGCGTTGTGCTGCTTTTCTTTGGGTTGAGCTAGGGAGAACCCAGGCTGGCCACAGGTCAGGGAGTCACTTCAGATGGCATCTTGGTCCAGCTCACTCACCAGGTGTGATTTAGCAAGAACGGCTGCTCAGCAGGTACCTGGAGGAGCCAAGAGCATCCCCTGCTTGCTCTTCTCTGGCTAGAGGGAAAGGGCTGGCCTGAGGAGAGCTTGCTCAGGGCTGCCTGGCCAGCAATGCCAGCACTAAGTCACTGGAGTTTAGAAAGACATGAAGGTCTTGAAGAGTGCTTCACACCTCTGGGAAGCATGAAGGTTGCTCAGAAAGAATAATCCTGCAAAGTCCCACACAACAGCTCCAACAAACAGGCAACAAGTTATCAGGGGTAGAAAATCCATCACCGTCTGCAGTCTCCCATCCCAGGGAGGTTCTATCAGAGCTCAGCTGGCACAACATGGAGCTCAGGAGATTTTTGCAGATGGGACCATGAAGTGAGACCAGAGGTTGGTGGTGCACAAAGGCAGATCCCCATTGTCCAGCAGATCCACCGTGGCCACTGTTTGGTGCTCCAGGGCTCAGCGAGGCTGGTGGCACCAGGCAGTCACACCCCCAGCAAGTAGCAGCCTCCCAACAGTACAGTACTGAAGGAGGAGCACCTGAGCCTGCCCCAGCACATCTTCACCGTACTCACAGTTCTCACCAGATCCCAGCCATGATCTGCCTCAGTCCATCCACAAGAGCAGCCACTGCTCAGGAAATCCAGCTTACTCTCAGTCAGCTCCCGCAGCTAACAAGAGGGGAAGGGTTTTTTTGAGCACTGACATCTTCTTCAATCATTGGGCTCTGCCTCAGCTCAGTGCTGGGAAGCCTTAGGGTCCTGCTGGGCTCTTGCACCATCATCATATAGCCATGGTCCAGGCCTGCTCCCTCCACCCACCACTTACTTGGTCAGGTCTGAAGTTCAGGGACCCACATCCACCATCTCCTTAAAGACTCCAGACAAGGCAGCAGCAACATGGATGCTCTGAGGGCATCTTGGGCAGCCCACCCCTAAAGGATTAGCATTTGCAATCTGCTTCCTGCCTTGAAAAACATCTACCCTCAACAGTCTCTGGGGCTCTGGGTACCCCCCCCCCCATGTCAGCCTAGTCTCCTACAAGCACCATATTATAACCACCACCAACATCAGCTGTGTTCTTATGAAGCCTCCTACTACCCACTCAGCCTGGCTTAGCAGCACTCCAAAACAAGCAGTTTCCCATCAGAGGTGCAATGCAGCCCAACTCCATGACACAGGCAGTAGCTGTTCACCTGGTCCCAACAGAACACGACAAGCTGCATCATTATCTCCATGGCTGCATCAAGCTCTCCCCTTGAGACCAACTCCATGCAACTTTGCGCCTCAGTCTTCTAAGGGCAAAGGCAGACCTGGCCTCCCATCTTTGATCAATTCTTTCCCCAACATCACTACCACACAGAGGAAAAACCACTACCCAGAACCATTGCAATGAGAAGCGAGCCAAGGCTCAGTTCCTTCGGTTAGAATTGACCACAGCAACCATCCTCCCTGACAACCAAGCCAGGCCTTCTCCCCCCTTCGCCTGTGATGTCAGGTTGCAAGGGAGAAGCCAAGCTCCAGGTAGGAACTTGCTCCATTTCCAATAACTGGAGAGGAAAGAGGTGAGATTAGACCCATTATTAAGGGCAGGGTCTGTCCCGATATGCGATTCTGGAACAAAGTGCCCGGCAAGTGCTGTTGTCTAAGGTGCCCACTAGAATTTAGTCGTGTGCTATCACTATCACGTCACTCACCTCCCCCACCGTGTGCCAGGAGTGAGATCAAGGTGTATATTTCTGATTGCCCTCAAAGGGTCACAGCTGGGGAGAAACCAGGTTTCCTTCATGCCGAGCAGCAGGGTTGCCTCTGCCCTGGCTCAACCAGGCTGCTCCCCTCCCACCGGCAGGACCTGGCTGAGCCTGGCTCAGCTGGGAGGAGCTGATGTAAGACGGTGCCATGCTGTGTGCGCCATGTCATGTGCTGCCAAGTTGGAGATGTGGGTTAGAAAGAAGGCCTGGCATCTCATTCCCCAGGCTCTGGTGGGTGGGTAGCGTGAGGCCCATGCACTGGGTTGCCAAGGAGATACGGGCTACAGAGATGGGCAGAAGCTTGCAAATCCCATGGTGCACCTTGGAGGAGAGATGGTTACCTTACCAGTCTTTCCAGACGGGGCTGCCATCATGCTTAACACTTCTAGGAATGAAGCTGTAGTACAGCCACTCCACTAGCTGCAATAAGGCATCACTAGGATGTCCCATCTCCAGGGACAGCTCTGAGCTTCAGGGCTAGCCTGCGCTGGCATCATGGCTGGAGTTCACTAGGG